>APFE030571427.1:0-98439 GCA_000404065.3 Pinus taeda
AATGGCTGCTCAGGAATGGTGGAAAATGATTCCACAGTTAAAACAGGCCAATCATATTTATGCTACGCAACTGTGCAATGTTAGAATGATATAATCAAGACTATATATGCTATGGGAGATGGAAACTAACGATTTTTAACAAGGACATACCTCAATATCTTTGGAAAAGACTAATTTTAAAGTAATAAACCTAAACAACCTATTGATTTGAACCAAAAATTTATATATGGATCTTTGTACATAGATGAACTTGTAACCTTAAGTGATAACAGAGTGGGTCTAGTCACAGCAAGACAAAGACAATAGCTAATTCCTTAAATAGCTATTGTTGAAGAGGCCTACCTTATACCAGTGTTTGATGAAGTCTTCGTCACGTCGCTTCAACTATCACTTTCTTCTCCTTAATAAATGATTCAACTGAAACAACATATGAAAATGACAAAACACATAATAGAGCACAACAACGAACTATCTACTTATAGATTCAAGGAACCATAAGCTATCAACATACATTTCATACATGATATAGGAAATAACCATTGATTGTATTAATATAAACAATAGTAAAGCTTACAACCACGCCTTGACATCCCAAGCTTCCTTGAAGGGTTTGATCAGTATGTCTCCATAAGAATTCACTTTCAAATATCCCCCAAAAAGATTGATGAATCTCTCTCACCCAAAAGCACAAGTATGAAACTAAGGCAATCACAACAAGGCTTCCTTCTTACAAAACCATTTTACACTATCAATCCACAACATGAAAGGCTATTCTCATACCTCACAAGTAATTTCTAGGCTATCAACAATCCAAACTATAAACTATCAATCCAAAAAACCAAGAACTAATTGATCATAGTCATGGAGGATGCTTTTATAAGAGGAGGAGCCTCTATAAATGAGGGGAGAGGAAGCTTATCATCACGGGAGGTTACTCAAAAGGCAGAACCACCATCTTAAATGAGAAGAGGCGAACTTCTTTGACCCAACAACCAACTCTAGAACCACCCAGAAGTATTATGTTTGAACTAATTCGCCATATCTGGGTCGTCGTGAGTCAAACACTGAGGCTCAGATACGACATCACGAGGCTTTAGTTCATTTTGGGCTATTGTCATAGGCAGAATATTGATGACCTGCGACGATTTTGAAAGATGGGTAAAAAGGGGTCAACTTCATGATTAAAGAGCTTAGGCAATCTTCTTGAGTAATATGGAGGATTTGGACACATATTTTGGTATATGATAAAGAGAAGATGTCATTCAAGGACCAACTCTATCCAGGATCAAAGGATGCGGGGTCGGTGACAAAATACTGTGTAACAGATGCCCCCTAAAGCACGAAGGATGAGAGGGGGAGGGGTGAAATGATTTATGAAACCATAACTGAATTGGAACACCATCATGGAGAACCTACAGACGCAAGTACAACTGATATATCTGATAGTGAAAGAATCACACGTAATCGAGGTATGGGCACATCCATCCAAAAGACAAATAGAACTAGCTTGTGGTAGGACATATTCATCCAGTCGAAAAGACCATATGAAAACACAGGTATGACTGCAGCCATCTAGAAAGACTCAGGTATGGTTGCAGCCATCCAATCAAAAGAGTCATGTATAAATAATCCATGCAACTTGGATTTGTGTAATCTAAGCCTAGGGTCTTGAATCCCGATCTATCCATCGTACAATTTCTAATATTCGAATAAATGTGTTGAAGTCAAGCATACTAGAAAATCAATTGATTACCAGCCAATGATGTGAACCGTTAACAAGCACGAGAGAAACCACCAGTAATTTCAATTGTTCTCAAGGTATTGCTAGTATAATCCACAAAGTGTGAAGAATGATCTGGAGTCGAACACTTGTGAAATCACCTGATCAAAGACCAATGATGCAATCATGTCGTCAAATGCGAAGAACTTGCCATTGAGGCATGCAAGCTCCAAGGTACCCGAAAGGAGTCTCTAGATTAACTTCTTGGATAATTAGTTGATGTCGATAGGAAGCGATTTGTCACAGGAGGGCCATAATATTTCCCACATCAACGACATGAGACAAAGGAACAAGATGAAGATGGATGATATAGAAAATCAAAGGAGGATGTAAGGGTGAAAACTGCAGAAGGATTAAGCTCTTGAACATATTGGCGAAACGAGTCCAGAATGCTGCAAAATTTTGGTACCAAGGGATCAAAGGTCATGCAGAGACAACAGGGATCGAATGGAGTGAGGAAAAATGAAGAACCCAAATCCTGGAAGGCCAATGATGAAGTGAGGATATCCCAAACCCGACGAGAAGCAAAAACGTGTCAATGTTCAAGAGCAACAAGTTGTTGTAGCTAATCAACAAAATATTTCCAAATTTTCCCCCACCATTTTTGGCGAGTACCCCAGTTATTTTTGAAACACAAGCTTGAAGAGGATAGCATATGCTTGCAATATAAGTTCATCCTTCGCACAAATCCAACCTAGTGAAATTTTAACGAGCCCTAGGGAGAAGAAGCTCTAGTCTCATCATGGCGACGAGTCCAATATCGTTAGGGTTTAATGAGTCCGACAGAGGTAAAACTCAGAGTCTTTTTAATATTTAGAGAGTTTGAAAAAAACACAAAAACAAAAACTCCAGATGGGCCCTTTTTGTATGTTTGTGTCTCTCGAGCCCAAAAAGGTAGAAAACGATACTTGAGAGAACCGCTTGACCATTTCAATCAAGGAGTACTTTCGTCAATAGTGCCTCCAGTCTAAAAAAGTAAAAAAATTACTGGATACACGATGTTTCATAACCATTAACAAGCTCGAAACGACAAGGGATCGGCAATCTTTTCACATTTCAAGAGTCAGAAAAGAGCTTAAAGTTGACTCAGAAAGGACTTTTCGGTATTTACTGAGCATATAATTCATGGATCGAACATCGCCAGTGTTTGAAACACATGTCGCTACACAAGAAAACTCAAGCATAATATTTGTCTCACAAAAATACGTAAATATAGATCAAAGCCCTAATTCAAAACCCTAATGAAAACCCTAAGTTTAAAAAAAAAGGTTATAAAAGGAACACTATGGTAAAAAATAGGTTTACTTGTGTTTTTACTATGGTAAAAAAACTTCTACCATTACATACCTCATGAAATTTGGCGATCGATTCCAAGAAGCTCAGGGATCCATTGCTCTTCACGCTACTTCCAAGTGAATTCCATAGCCTTACCTATGTTTTTATGCCAAAATAGGATTCAATTTCATGTTTTGAACTCTGGTTTAGAGCGATTTTTTGGATTAAAAGTCCACCTCGGTTTTCGCAAGTTTCCCTCTCGGGATTGCGACGACCGAGAAATTTACACTATGAAAAAATGGGATCGTCGCAAGAGATTGATGTACACCTACGACGACCAGAAAGTTTTTACACTGTGAAAATCAACTCGTCGCAACTGTTTTAAAAACAGTTGTGATGAGCGCCAAAACCAAAATATTTTCATTTATAATTAGTTTCAAAGGATGAAAATGGATGGATGGAATTTGAAAAAGGTATGTTTGTGCATCCAGGGAAAATAAATGGCTTTCATATGGCAAGAACATACTCATGACAATGATGATGTGATGGGAGTGGCAAATCCTCATTGTCTGAACATCCTGTGAAATTGTGGGTTGTTAAAATTCTTCCTGACACCACTTCTGAGAGCACAATTGGATCTCTTAGATTACTTGATCCGAGCATAGAATCCTACAAAATGAAAATTCATAATCCATGGTCGAGAAATTGAGTTCGATGCCACAAATATCTACTTTTTGACTTGGTTGTCAAAGAGAGGGGAGATGCCTCGCATGGTGGGAACTCAGCTTACTGGAGACTCTTTGGACACACTTATTGCAAGAGTGTGCCCCCCAGGAGCACGGAAATCACCAACAAGTGGAAAGCTATAGATTGCCACTGTTAGTGATTTGTCACTACGGGTATTGTTGTTCAACATTACCAGAGCAACTAGCTCCCAAGCCCAACATGAGGTGACCAAGACTCAACTACGATTAGCCCAAGGCTGTTTGAATCCTACCATGTTTAACTAGGCGGAGGTAGTGTCTCTCAATATGAAGAGACAATTAACCAAGTGCCATTGGGACGAGACGAAACAGTTCAGCGACGGTTCAATCTTAGTACTGCTCATGCTGGAACGAGTACCAATCCTCCAGAGATAGGATGGAGTGGTGGGATGGCTAGGACCATGATAGACATGGATTAATCATTGGGCTCTCGTGATGTCTCGAGGAGGCAGTGGCCAACTAGTATTATGGGGTTCAAAATTTTTTGAGTGGATGAACCATCAACAAGTTATAGTTGAGTATTGGTCGTATGTTGGGATGGACTTCAAGGGCGATCTGGACATGTTTCTTCCTCCGGTGAACAGTGGGATGAGAGAGGTAAGATACACAATTTGACCGACAAAACTTTTGTAATTTTTTGGGTTTTTAAATATATATGTCCTAATTATAATGTTCAATCTTTGCAGATGTTGGACCTGAGAGACCCATAGGTCTATCTCCTATCGTCTGGAGGGTTCACAGGGAGATTGACTTACCGCCTCTGGGTGGAGAGGCCAGGGGAGAGATAGCCCGTAACCTAGAGGGCTTAACTAAGGGATTCCTAGACTACACAAGATTCGAGGAGATTCCCAGGCAATACCAATGACATATTGCGGAGGTGTCGAACAGGATGCACCGGATGCTTAGACGAGTGGTCCGGGCAGTAGTTTGCTATAGAGAGCATAATGCATAGTAGACTTCTAGGCTTCTTTCTCCGCGGATTTTGAGAGACATGTGTCTCGTGATGTAACTAAACACACATATAGTTTTGGACATATATATATTTTTTGGGCACCACGGTACACAACACATGATATATACCTATCTATGTTTTACTATATCTACTTATTATGTCTAAATACCCTCTTATGATTTTTATAAATTACGCAAATGTCTATCTAATACATGGTTTGCTAATGCATCAGTTAATATATTTAGTCTTCTAGGAATGTGTCGATATGTGATATAATCAAAATTCATTTCCAGTCAGTGAACATGTAAATAAAAACTTAAAATTTGGGGGTTTATGATGGAATAACGCTCATTAAGTTGAAGAACAACACGCTAGGAGCCTAGATTCACAATCAACGCACGAATATTGAGGACAACAACCTCATCCAGTAATTCGATGATGGTGTTATATTCAGTGATATTGTTTGTGGTACACCCCAGACAAACACCTTGAAGATCCACTGACTCACCATGAGGATCGTAGATAACCCATGCCGCAGAGGAAATATTCCGGGTATTGCGACAGGCATCATCAACGAAACCGAAATAAGGTACAATAGACATCTGCATAAGAAGTAAAAAGGACACAATAAGTGGCAAACACTTACACACCAATCCAAATATGTACAAAATGAAAAACACACTTATGTACACAGAAATGCACAAAAGACTCATGCATAGTATTTCTTAAGATAAAGGCCATTCTGGGGCTTATCTAAAGGGTTACCTTTGTAATGAATTAGCTCATAAGCCCCTTTTTGCAACACTCATTTGACGATATAGGGCCCATGCCACATGGGTTTGAATTTACCTACCCCTAGCTTATCATTAGCTTGATCATATAGCAGGACTAAATCTCCCTCCATAAAGGAACATGGGTTGACTGTCTGATCAAAGTGAGTTTTGACTCTCTTCTTTTGTGCTTCAATAACTAAAGAAGCAAGTTGACAAGTCTCGTCAAGCCATTCTAGATAAAGAAGGCGTTCTCCCACTAGAGTAGTATTCGGGAGCAATTCGACAGTTAATTTGAGAGAATGGATTTCACATTCAATCGGGAGGGTAGCTTCCAGACCATAAACAAGTTGAAATGGTGTGAATATGGTTGCATCTTTAACCGAGGTACGGTAGGCCCATAGGGAGGAAAACAACATTAAACACCAATTGGACTTGTGCATTCCAATGGTACGCTGAAGAATAGTAACCAAAACCTTGTTTATGGCTTTGACTTGGCCATTGGCCTGAGGGTAATAAGGCGTCTAACTACCGTGATGCAAGCCTAACTAGGTTGTCAACTCAATCATCATATAACCACAGAAATGGGAACCATGATCAGTGACTATAGCCTAAGGGACTCTGAGCCGGGTAATCACATGATTGAATAGGAATTGCGCATTTGTCTTACCGTCGTTAGACAATGTAGGCATTGCTTCAGCCCATTTCATAAAATAATCGACGACAACAATTATATACCCATGCCCCCTGGCCAAGTGAGGGTTACAGGTCATAAAATCAATGCCCCATTTAGCAAAAGCGCCTATGGTAATGACAAGATTCAAAAGGGAAGGTGGTGCATGCATCTTCCGCTAGTGAATTTGACATGAGTGACAAGAATGGATAGCAAAAATGCAATCCTTAAAAATGGAGGGCCAAAAATAACCAACACTAAGGATTTTTTGGGCAGTAGCATAATTAGACATATGACCGCCACACGCGGCAGAGTGTCAGTCATTCAAGACGCTTTCAGCTTCCTCAAAAGCCAGACAACGATGGAGAACTAAATCAATACCGAGATGGTATAAAGTGTCTCCAATAATACGATAAGGCTAAGAATGGTGATGAATGCATCACCAATCATCCTTAGACAAATTAGGATGGAAGGAAGACATCTGGAGGTAGACAATAATGTCACTATACCAGGGATCGAGGGTACTGATCAAGAAAAGTGTGTCGTCTAGAATGCGGTCCTCTATCCGAGAGGGAGTGGAAGCAGATGATAATGAGCAAATTAACTCAGCGAAGACCAATAAATTCTTAGACTTGGAAATTGTAAACTCCAAATCAAACTCTTGAAGGATAACAATCCATTTCAAGTACTTGCTCCCAAGCAATTGATGTGACAAAATGTATGTCATCTGGTTGCAATCTGAAATCACGATCGTCGTACACAACAAAATATAATGACGAAAGCGTTGGACAACATGGACAGCTGCCAAGGCGAGCTTCTTGACATAAGCATAATGAGTCTCGGTGTCAAGAAGGTTGCATCTAAGATAATAGATAGCATGCTTGGAACCATCGTCATCATCTTGAACCAAGACCATACCAATAATACTATCAGCGAAAACTAGATAAAGCGAATAGTCAATGTCAGCGTAGTTAGGGATAAAATGACGTATGAAATTGGCTTTTCCCTGCAAACTCTGCAACTAATGCAAAAAAGCAGGAGGTGGGAGATTCAGTATAGCTTCAACCTTGAGGGGATCGAGATGAATGCCCTCTTTAGAAACGACAAACCCAAGGAGTCTGTCGAATCTGACGCAGAAGACACACTTATGGGGATTGAGATAAATATGGTAATGTATATAGTGAAGAAAAATATGGCGAAGGTGGTTCGGATGGTCAGAGAATTTATCTGAATGAGCCAGAAGATCATCTAGATATGGCTGAACAATGTGACGGATGTCACGAAAATCATAGGACATTTCTCGCTGGAAAGTGGCATCAACATTTTTTAGGCCGAAAGGGAGCTTTTTGTAAGAAAAAGTACCCCATGGGCAGATGAAGGCAGTTTTGTGTTGATCGACAAGCGAAATATTGATCCGGTTGTAACCAGAAAAGCCATCCATAAAAGAGAATATCTCACTCCCAGCATAATCGTCGATAAGCTGGTCAATGAAGGGAGTAGGATAGTTATCTTTCGGACATGCACGATTGATGTCACGATAATCAAGACAAACCCTAATAGTGCCCTACTTTTTGGTCACAGGGACAATGTTAGATATTACCCGGTCTATTAGTGGGATAGGATAAATAAACCCTGCCTTGAGAAGTTTTTCAACTTCTCCTTTGATGGTAATGGCTTTTCTCAGGTGCACGGGGTGTAAATGTTGTCGAATTGGCTTTGCACCAGGGTACGTAGGTATCTCATGTACCACAATACTTGGATCAATACCGATCATTTCTTCATATGACCAAGCGAACACATCATGAAACTCGCAGAAAAAATCAGTGTAAAGATGGATCCCTTCAGGAGAATAAGTAACTCCAATGTGAATATTTTTAGCAATCCTTGGTTTAACAGAGATTTTGTTGGGCATGGTTTTGGTAATATTCCCCATATTTCCCTAAGAAAAAACCTCATGAATCAGGATAGGTGTCTGAAGTGGCTGAGAAGGAATATAGGAAGCAAACTTACCTAGACATGCAGTCATGGCCCCATGGCTTGGGAGAAAACAGGAACAATGGTGATGATCGAGCCAAGGAGGATCCTCAAAAGACATAGTCTTCAGAATTGCTTCATTAGAAGGAAATGTCACTTGTAATGGATCCAAAGAAGTAATGTTTCCAAGCCAAGGGGATTGCACATATGTGTCAAGATATCTACTCAAAGGAGAAAAGTCGGAAGATGAAACTGAAGCTGAAATGATTTCAACATAGATGAGCTTAGCAGGGCTCAACGACATAACCTCACCCCATGAATCTACCTGATCGACAGGGGGAATCACCCAAGGATTAGGATTGATAGAAATCATATTAATAGAGGCAGCATTGGGAGGTGGGAGTGAAAAAACACCCATTAGGGAAGGATCTTTAAAAAGTCCACCACCCACACTCTCATAGGGAATATTGGTATGCTCCACAAATGGAACATTGCCATCTGAGGAAGAGGAAGTGAAGAAAGACAACCAATCGACCGTGACGATTTTCCCCTAATGAGGAAAACGAAGTACACGAAATAACGACGAAGCCATAGCACGCATAGCGTATGTCCAGCTTCACCCTAACAAAAGGTTGTAAGTCAAATTAGTGTCAACAACTTCGACTTCGACATCAACTATCTTCCCTTCCAGGGTGATAGGCAAGTGCGGGAGAATACCAAATGGAGGAGAATCTCTTCCATCAAAAGCTTCCAAAGTATTAGGATATTGACTCAAAGACGGGGCATCAATGGCCTTCCAAAAAGCAACAAACATGATGCAAGTGGAGGCACCCTCATTAATCACAGTGAAATGAATATTCTTCGAGTTAATGATGACTTGAATGAGAAAAGTGATTTGATGAGGCAATCGCGGCACATGGTTCTCAATATCGAATTTGATTAATTCCAAATTGGTCGGGTCAATGCCACCAATGGCTTATAGTAGAGACTTCCGTTGGTGGGAGGACAACTCTGGAGAACTTCCAAAGAGGACATAGCTAAAGGATCTTGGGCTAAGTCTTCAACAATACTATAGTGCTATGCAGCAAGAGCATTGGGGTTATAGGAATATTTCCAAAGAACTCCCTTAGTAGGAGGTCGAATGACAGACTCGGTGCTGGGTCGTTCAATATGAAGAGGGCCAGAACTGGATGAAGGAACATTTGAAGGGACTTCAGGTTCCTTGCCGGTAGATGGAGGATATTCTTTCGCTCGAGTATTCACATGAATAGGGATAGTTCCAGCCATAAAGACTTGGGAGCCAAAAGTGGAAGAGGAATGAGGTTGATCGACAACCATTTCAGTTTGTTGGGAGGGAAAAGACTCTTTAAGTACAACAGGAGTTCCTGGAGTCCCCTTAAGAAAATGACTTACTTATGTTGGGTAGTGGATCCCCCCATAGCATTTTGTTGGGGCTTGAATACCAAATTTTGGTAAAACTATAACGTAAAGACCTCGCAAATTGTGGGCGTGGAGAGCGAGAGTCTAGGGTTGTCTGCCCTAAGATAATGTAATTTAATGTAAAGTGCGTCGGCCTACCCATGGTCCGCGGACCATGGGATTGTATAAATAGAGTGGGGCTCTAAGGGTAAAGTCAATCTTAGCTTTGAGAAAAAAAAAATGGGTTTTGGATGATGAATTAGCTCTAAGTCTGTAAGTCTGAGTCTTGGGTGGTAGTAGTAGGAAGAGGCTCTGCAACTGAGTGCGCAGAGGCCTGGTAGAGTCTATAGATGTGTGCGAGAATCCCTGCAGCTGAGTGCACAAGGCGGAGTTGGGATTTTCCTTGGACCGAGAATTAATAAAAGATAAGTTGATTTTAGAATATTCTTTGTCTATGCTTTTGTTATATTTATTCATCTTGTTACAGTTTATGATTGCACGCACTTGTTATGAATGTTGAATGATTAATGGGAATATTGGACCCACATAATTAATTTAAGATCTATAATAAAAGCACAGTAAGGAATAAGGATCTAGACAGCACCTCTTCGCGCTCTTTACAGAGCAGCGTAGAAGTAGTTGCACAAGCTCTGAAGGACAGACAGCTGCGCGGAGCAGCACAAGCATGCAGGTTTGGTTCACGAACTTCCCAGACTTCATCAAGACATCCCTAGGGTGTAGAAAACCTAGTTCCAGCACCCTCCCATACTACCTCGGGTGAGACCTCAGTCCGCGCACTGTGGACTGTTGCTAAAAGGTCTGGTAGTTTCCGGATTTGTTTGGCTAAATCACTTCTGAAATTGGGTCAGGCCCCAACAAGCCAACAAATGGTTCCGTTGCCGGGACTAGGATCTGCATAAGGGATGTCTGATGTCATGCAACTGGAACCCAACAAAGAAGGAAATTGAAGAGTGGTTGGATAAGAAGATTCACGAGTTCGTGATACAAGAAAACAGATCTCCACAGGTATTCGAGAAAAGGTGGCTGGATCGCTATGTGTATACGGAAATCCACGAGATCTTCTTTGCATCCTTTCCTTCTGAACTATATGAGTGGATCACATGGTTAGCCGATAGTCAGGGAAGGTGTAAGCTTGACCAACCGATAGTGTCGACTCCGTAGTTAATGCACAGACTAGAGGCAACAGAAGATAAGATCGTGTGAGCGGTGGACCATTGGCTTGACCGGATAATAGGGGGTTTATCACTGAATTTGCAATAGACATGACCATGAGCTACAACGAAGCAGAATGATGTTTTCTCAAGGGACCGTGAGGTGAGTACATTAATCTTTGAATACCTGGATTAAGATGTTGTTATGTGAAAAGCAGGTTATGTGAATACATTAATGTTTGGAATGACGCAAAGCAGAAATATGTACAAAGGTAGCAAGGGATTAGGAAATAGTCTCTTAATATCACCTTCACAAGAAAGTGAGGAAGAGCTCGCTCGGGTCTCTCCAAGAAGTGTGGTCAGTTTGATAAGGTAGTGCATTCCACAGTTATCACCTCCACCTACGCCATCACCCGCTTCACCTCCTTCACCTCCATCCCCACCCACTCCACCTTCTCCAAACTCGTAGTTCAGCATGGTGAACACAATCAAGCTACCCATAATCAGAGGAGTAGGGAATGAGGATTCAGACTAGTTCTGGTTCGTGGTAAGAGAAATGTGGGAAGCGCAAGGGGTCATGGATGACAACATTAGGAAGGCTACATTGGTAAGCGTGCTACATGACTGTGCGTTGACATGGTATATCAAGCACTCTAATGATCACCCAAATGCAGGAATAGCAGAGATCCAGAATGCGCTGAACAAAGAATTTAGTCGGCCGAAATCAGAGACACAATCAGCCATTGGATTTAAAGAGATCATGATGCTTCCAAGCGAGACCCCTTTTGGATCTGGATTAGTACCTAAAGAGTACGATCCATGAGGCTAATATGACGCTCATGGATGCGCAACATTGCACATGGTTTGTGGCATCTCTGACACCACACCTGAGGACGATGTTGTTACAACAGAAACTTGCTACCCAGGTCGAAGTGTTGAAAATCGCGAAGAGGTTGCATGAGACACCAATACAGGATCTGGGCTAGGATTTCAACAAATCCACGCACAACTATAGAATCTCTTCCTAGAAATGCAAAGCTTGAAGCAGTACAAGGCACTGCAACCAGAGGCGTGCGAGGAAGTGTGGTGCGTAAAATGCAAAGGCCAAGGCCATGACAAAGATCACTGTCAAGTATTCATGAACTACTTGGTAGGAGGGGGCCCAATGCCGTTGAGACCAGAGGCATAGGCAGGGCCAAGTGTGACACCCACGTTATGGTATTCAATCTGTCTGATAGGAGGAAAGCACACGACGAATAATTGTCATTTGTTGCAAAAGTATACACCGGCACCCCAACAACTGTTTTGTAATTTTTGTAGGTCGGTGGGCCACGACGAGCATACTTGTCATAGCTACGAGTTAATGATGGATCAGACCCCAACCTATAGGATGCAGACAGAAATGCGAGCCCTTGACCCAGTGGCGAGAATGGCATGCGGTGGATTTGAGGGGCGAGGTCGATGACGAGGAGGAATGGGGCCAGGAAGGGGTCGTGGACAGTTAATTTGTTACAATTGCAGGGACCCAAGGCACTATGCCCATGATTGTACCAGCCCAATGAGAATATCTTGTTCATACTATGCTCAGTAAGATCATGAAGCAGTATATCATCCTACGTTGATCGCACAGATGTGCAAAAAAGGGATAATCTAGCTTACTCCGACTCAAAATATTCAAATGATGAGGTATGAACCATGCGAAGAAGACCCAAATGTGAATATGGTGCTTAGAAGCGATGCGGCCACAGAGGAGGATAAGGGGAAGAAGCCTGAGGAAGATACATGGGTTGGCAAGGCTCCTACAAAGGAACCTGATCTTGACTTGGAACGTGCAAAGGAGACATTCATGGAAGCTAAGAAGAGCTTCGTAGAGGCCTCCACTTCAGGTAGTAAGGATCAACCAGAGACAAGGATGGATCCTTCTATGCTAACTACCTTTTTGGAGACGTGCATGAAATTGTCGCGCGACAATAAGGCAGTTAAGGGGCTATAGGAGTTGATCACTATATGCGCAGGGTCAAGGGAACCGCGCATAGTCCAAAAACTGGGAAAGCATGCATTGTGTACCGGCAGGGAAATGAGATTGATGACACAAATTGGCGAATATGAAATGGATCAGGTAATCCTAGACCTGGGTTCGAACATGAATGTGTTACCAAAGCAAACATGGGAACGCATGGGCAGGCCTGCGTTACAGTGGTCCCCTATTCAATTACGAATGGAAAACTAATAGAAGATTTTGCCCATGCGACGTTTGCAAGGGGTAACAATTGATAATGAAGGTGCGAGCACACAGATGGACTTTGAAGTAATAGAGATTGTCGATGACAACAATCCTTATCCCGCATTGCTAGGAATAGACTGGGCCACTGATATGAATGGAGTCATCAACCTAAAGAAGCGGAAGAAGATATTCAAGAAAAAGTACCTTTGCGTAGTCGTTCCACTAGATCCAGCCGAAGGAGCGTGCTACACCGAACCTGTGCACAACAATGGAAGTGATGATGAGCTGGATTGTATCTACAAGATAACTATGTGAAATAAAAATTGGGTGAATCCCACTACAGATGGAAGGATCTCGTGGGAGCGCACAAGTTCCTGTACCTCGGATTCAGATGAAGAAGATGAATGCTGGCAAAATCGGTTGAACAAAGTGACAACGTTGAATTGCAACATGATGACTAGATCATTGTGTTGCGTAACAACCTAGGCTCAAGATCTGCCAACATATGATGGATTGATAGTGGTGGATGAATTCTTGAGCAAGTTTGAGAGCACAGTACCAGAACAACATCAGTCGATATGTTGAAGTGGGCACTGCGTGTGACACCTACACGTTGGTGGGGAACACATCAAGGAAATTTTGAAAATTGGTGTGCCTGTAGGAGGATGATGTGCCTACGATTTGAGAAATCACAACTATAGATAGTAGATAAATACGATGGACGTGATGACCCGCACACGCACCTCACGAAATGGACCAAGGCCTATGGAGAAGAACCTCAGCCTGAATAGATACACTTATTCTACCATACCCTGAATGGCATACCCATGAATTGGTATACCGAGACGAAACTCTGACATGGTACAAGCGAATGGGATGTCTATTGCACAAGGAATTTTTGTTAATATTCACATTTGAAGACCGATGGTCGGATACTGTTGACGATGCATTGCAAGCCGTAATCCACCATCTTCAAAATACCACAAGAACCATGAGAAGTAGTTCAACCAGCATGGGCAACCTAGTTAAGCAGTGCCCTAGAATGTTATAACGTACAAGTAGAGGAGGAGGATGACGACCCCCAAAATATTAATATTCCAGAAACTGAAGGGTGTCACGAAGTTTGAGGACCATCAACTGAGGATCATGACATCACTGCGCCACTAAAAACAAAGTAGATAAACATTGGTACAGACATGGAGATGAAGTACGTGATGCTTAGGGACTATTGGGACGATGCTATGGTAGATAAGGTCGCTAAGTTACTCCGCGAATATCAAGATTTATTCCCGACCAAAATCACGGACTTAAAGGGGATCATTGGCGACTTAGGGATGATGAAGATCACTCTGAAAAACCAGACGCGAAGCCAATTAAGTAGCGACCTTACCATTTGAATTTGAAGTATAAAGAAAAGGTTCGTGAAAAATTAGACAAAATGCTTGCAGCCAGAATTATTGAACCAGTGGAAGAATCCGACTAGGTGAGTCCTATTGTAGTATAGGAGAAAAAACTAAAGGGAAAAATTAGAATCCATGTGGACCTCAAGAATCTTAATGACACCTATGTTCACGATCCATTCCTGACACTGTTTATAGATGAAGTATTCGAGAATTTTGGCGGTTAGGAAACTTACTCATTCACGGATGGCTTCTCAAGGTACCATCAGATCAAGATCGTGCCAAAAGATAGGAGCAAGACAACCTTCACAACCAAATGGGGTTGTTTTCAATACATCGTTATGCCCTTTGGACTGAAGAATGCGCCAGTGATATTTTTGCATGTAGTGATGGCCACATCCAAGGAATACATCCACAAGTTCTTGGAGGTCTATCTGGATGATTGGACTATATTTGGGTTAGTTAAATACCATATAGTGAGCTTACATTTGATGCTAGATACTTGCCAACAACACCAGATTGCGCTGAATCTTAAAAAGTGCACCTTCCTCGTCCCCTTTGGAAACCTGATGGGTCATGTGGTCTACAAACAAGGCCTGATGGTGGACCCTGTGAAGATTGTTGTTATTCTCAATCTGGAAGCACCACAAAGTGTTAAACAACTACGCGCTACTTTGGGGCACACTGGTTACTATAGAAAGTTTATCAAGAGTTATGCACAAATAACAACGCCAATGGAAAAACTATTGAAAAAGGATGTTACATATTGTTGGAATGATGATTGTAAGAAAAGTTTGGATGTTCTCAAGGAGAAAATGGCATCCTCTCCCATCTTGGTCTTCCCAAAATGGGATGTAGAATTTCATGTACATGTTGATGCATCGTGTATTACACTGGGAGTGGTACTTACGCAGGAAGGTGTAGAAGGCATGGATCACCCAATCATGTTCGCGAGTCGGTGGCTATCCAAATTCAAAAAGAACTATTCTATTACTGAGCATGAAGGGTTGGAAATGGTATACACACTCCAAAAATACCGACACTATTTACTTCGCGGGCACTTCAATATGTATACCGATCATTCCACATTGAAATACCTGGTGAATAAGCCTGTGTTGGGGGGGCACATATGTAGATGGCTGTCACTATTTCAAGAATATGACTTTGGGGTCAACATAAAGCCGGGACACCTAAATGCAAGACCACATCACTTATCACGAATTGAGACAGGTGAGGAGCCAACAAATTTGGAAGAAGGACTACCTGATGCACAACTCCTTGTAGTGTGCGTCGTGGATGGCCACTTCAAAGATGTAATCCATTTTTCAACCACAGGGACCATACCGAAGGAATATTCAGTCCAGTAGAAGAAGGAATTGGTGGTGCATGTGACAAACTTTTCTTTCATCGTGGGGCACCTCTACAAAATGGGAAACAATGAGATATTGCGAAGATATGTACCTAAATTTGAACGAGGATAGATCCTCATGGAAGCACATGGGGGGTTGCAGGAAGACACTATGCAGGACACATGATGGCACAGAAGATTCTTTGCGTTGGGCTATGGTGTCCAACCCTACATCAAGATTCAAAAGTATATTTTTGGGCCTGCAACATATGTCAAAGGACTGGGAAACCATCATGAAGGGATGAGATGCCACTCAATCCATAGATGGTGTTGCAACCATTCAAAAAATGGGTAATCGATTTTGTGGGACCAATCAAACCTCAAGGAAAGACGGGTGCGCACTATATCATCACCGCGATAGAGTACCTGACTTGATGGGCCAAAGAACAGCCAGTTAAGGACTGCATGGCCGCCACTACTGCAAAAATCTTGTTCAACAATGTGTTGACATGGTTTGGATGCCCGAAAATTTTAATGTGAGACTGTGGAATGCACTTCCTAAACGAATCTATCAGCGCACTCACCAAGGAGTTCCAAGTGTATCATCAACAAAGTACTGCATACCATCCACAAGCTAGTGGGATAATAGAAGCATTCAACAAGATTCTAGAGACTACGCTAACCAAAGTATGTAACGCATAATGAAATGACTGGGACCTATGCATACCTACTGTATTATGGGCATACAGAACCATGTGCAAAAAATTGACAGGTAAGACACCTTTCAGGTTAGTCTAGGTACGGAAACAGTCATGCCAATGGAATACATCATACCTAGTTTGTGGATAGCAACAATTACAGGCATGTCAGACAGTGAAGCCTTGGAAGAGAGTCTCGCACAATTGGAAGAACTCGAGGAAGAACGGTTTCTAGTGGGATTCCATCAGCAGGTACAGAAACAACACTAGAAATCTTGGCATGATTTCCATATCAAGTTGTGCACATTCAAGGTAAATGATTTAGTGTTACTGTATGACAGCAAGTTCGAAAATTTCCTGGAAGATTCAAAATGCATTAGTTGGGACCATATGTGGTAAAGGAGGTCACAGACGGAGGCACAATCCAGCTAGTCAAACTTAATGGAGAGCCCTTCCTAGGAAGAGTAAATGGCAGTCGCTTGAAGCTCTACACGGGTGGGCTGGCTATCTGACTAACCGACCAAAGCACAGTCTTCGTGACCCGACAAGACGAATAGAGGTGCGGGATATAAACACATGTACTATAAGTCAGCATCAAAGAAGAGAATCAAGTCAGACGTAGATGATTTAGAAGCAGAAATGGAGCAGATCCAGACGACGGTAGCATGGTGAGTTGCGGACCTTTGCGCTGCACAAGCATAGTTGGATGGACTTCGCGCAAGGATAACCACACCAGTAGAGTGACTCAATACAAGTCACGATGATTTTGTTGGGGGCCTGTTGGCTTGCAAATCCCCCCATAGCATGTTGTTAGGGCTTGAAGCCTGAATTTTGGTAAAAGTGTAATGTAAAGACCCCGCGAAATATGAGTGCGAAGCGTGAGATTCTATGGTTGTCCACCCTGAGATAATGTAATTTGATGTAAAGTGTGTCAGCCTACCCATGGTCTATGGACCATGGGATTATATAAATAGAGCGAGGCTCTAAGGGTAAAGTTAGTCCTAGCTTTGAGAAAAAACATATGGGTTTTGGATGATGAATTAGCTTTGAGTTTGTAAGTCCGAGCCTTAGGTGGTATTAGTAGGAAGAGGCTCTGCAACTGAGTGCACAGAGGCCTGGTAGAGTCCATAGTTGTGTGCGCGGACCCCTGCAGCTGAGTGCGGAGGGCGGAGTTGGGATTGTACTTGGACTGAGAATTAATAAAAGATAAGTTGATTTTGGAATATTCTGTGTTTATGCTTCTGTTATATTTATGCATCTTTTTATAGTTTATGATTGCACGCACTTGTTATGAATATTGAATGATTAATGAGAATATTGGACCCACATAATTAAGTTAAGATCTATAATAAAATCATAGTAAGGAATAATGATCTAGACAACACCTCTTCGCACTCTTCACAAAGCTACACGGAAGCAGTTGTACAAGTTGCGAAGGACAAACAGTTGTGCGGAGCAGCATAAGCGTGCAGGTTCGGTTCGCGAACTTCCCAGACTTCATCAAGACATCCCTAGGGTGCGGAAACCTGGTTCCAGCACCCTCCCATACTACCTCAGGTGAGACCTTAGTCCGTGCATCACGGAATATTGTCGAAAGGGCTGGTAGCTTTGGTATTTGTTTGGCTAAATCACTTTTGAACCTGGGTCAGGCCCCAAAATGCCAACAACTTCAGACCATCTAGGACAATATTTAGTGTAGTGATCCTCGTCACTGATAAGACAAGGATAATTATGTTTGTGTTTAGAATCATCATCGGCAGGAGGCTTAGGAGGACCTTGCTTCAGTGGATCGGATTTATTTTTACCTTTCCCCTTCTTCTTACCTTTCGAAGTTTTGTCTGCCACGGTGGAATAAACGACATTGAATTCAGAGGTTTTGCCAGTATTAGATGTGGAATGAGAAGAATTTTCAACAGGAACGGTAGGTTTTTGCTTCACAAGAGTCGTGGAAGACTTTCTGGAAGATGAAGCAACGGAACCAATAACACCATCGATGGAAGGTGTCGACGGAGCTTTAGAAGTTCCAAGTTGCGAAGCATCAGGAAAGACATCATAAAGCATGCCAGATTGGTAATAAACCAGATCAAGATATTGAGCATGTGCGATAGCTTCCTCTTTAGTAACACATGCCCCCATAGCAATATCTCGGGCTATCGAATCGACAAAAGAGGTAGTAAACCAGTCAGTAAGAAGTTGATCAGGGATCCAGAACTTAATCAAATAGCACCGCCTTCTCCATTCATGAATATGATCAGAGATTTGAGTAGTTGTGTCCTACTTTAGAGAAGTAAGGAGATGTGTTCCAGTTTCATAATGAATCGGTAATTGAAAATGGGTAAGAAATTCCATTGCAAGTGAATTGAAGTCTTGGAAAGTCCAATGGGTAAGCTCAATATACTATTTCACAGTGGAACTAGTAAGATTCCTTTGAAAAAGACGGAGGTAGATAGAATCATCAAGCCATGAGTTAGATGAGCACCAAAGGTGATAAGTCATAACATGCACTTGGGGATCTCCTCCAGATTTATCATCGAAATTAGGGGAATCATCGGGAATTTGGGTCAGAATTAGTGGCCAATACGGATTATGAAGGATAGGGTCGTTCCTCAGCTTAGACACATCAGGAAGTTCCAAAGTTGCAAGAAAAGGTAATTGTGGGTTAAAGGACATCATAGGCCTCTAATACAAGCCAACATTAGTGTTCCAACCAGAGCCTTGTTGCCCCCACAAATTTTTTCCATAAGGATTTTGTCCATAAGGGTTATAGTTGGATGGGTTAATGCCATAACCTGGTTGTTGTCCCAGATTTTGACTGCCAGCAAACCATTGGTTACCAACTTGACCAACAGGGGTGGCATATGGCTGCTAAAACTTTTGATAAGGATTGACTTGTGGTTGCTGATAATTTTGATACAGAGCACCTTGAGGTTGCCCTTGGGGTTGTTGAGGTACTTGGAGACCGTATTGTCGCTGAGGTCTAAACTTTGCCTAAGACCCAAGCTGCATTTGATAAATAGGTTGGGTTTGAAATCCAACTTGAGTTTGGAGATCGGGTTGAGCATGCTGGGTGATAGGTTGACCTTGCTAAAATTGAGGTTTTCCCACTTGACCAGAGGGTTGACCTTGATGGGGGACAGGTTGACCTTGCTAAAATTGAGGTTGTCCCACTTGACCAGATGGTTGACCTTGGTGAAACTGAGGCTGACCTAGCTACCCAAAAGGTTGACCTTGTTGGGCACCAGGTTGCCCTGGCTGGAATTGAGGCTCACCTAGCTGACCAGAAAGTTTCCCTAAATAGACAAAAGAGGCACTTGTGGAGGCCAAAGGTTGTCCCTGAAAGGGTTTCCCTTGTAGGCCTAAAGGTTTCCCTTGGAACAGTTACCCTTGCAAACCTGAAGTTTACGCTTGCGGGCCATGATAGCTAGTATGATTCCACGCAACCGAAAGTGTGACATAATTCTTAACTAGGACCCCTAGAGGGAGCGACCCAATATAGTAAATATGAGCTCCACGGTGATCATAGTAATGTGAAGGGTTATAGTTGAGAACCCAAAGGATTATGGGTTGGACTTTGAAGAGCATATAAGTATTTCTCATATGACAATCCTGCTGGAATGGAACTCGAAGGGATTGGTAAACTACCCGTAGGTTGACCGACTCCAGAAACTGAAGGTGAAGGACTGCCACTAGCAAGTCCAGATGATATCCCAATAACAGTAGTAATTACCGAAGATGCAGTAACCGCACTAACAGAAGGAGCAGTGGATGCTACACACACGGTGGGAATTGATGGAACGGACATGAAGAACATAACCTGAGTGTGAGGTATAGAAGCCAGGGATGAATGAGTAGACATAAAAGGTCCGGAAGAAGGAACGGTAGTACGAGACCACATAAAGGTCTGTTGCAGAGAAGTAGAACCAAGTATGTCGGCTAGAGCGCGATAGCAAAGAGGCAATGACACATTTCGGGCAATGTGGAAAGGAAAATATTCTGGGGGAAACTGATGTTCCTCGATTGACCCAAGGCTTTCTTGACTGCTAATAGGACTCGACTCGTCCATGTCAAAAGTGGCCATCAGAATCAAAGCACCAGGAGGAGTAGACGGGATTTCCATGTCTAAAAAGTTTCAAACGTTGGGAGGAGTCCAATCAAAACGAATCTCACCCGGAGCTCGAGAATCAAGAGGTTAAACACTTGTGACAATGGGAAGAGTACTAGTAATAGGTGATACCTCATAAGAGACAGAAGAAAGTGGCTCTTCGTCACTTGGCAGGGACGACGGAGTCAGTGAGTCCACTAGGATGGCCTAGCTCAAAAGTCTGGGAGAAAAGATATAATCAATAGGGTTGCAAAAAATCTGTCAATATGTGATCACAAATGTGGCCAAGATTAATAGGTAAAATGTTGTCGTGGACAAGTAAATTTTATGACGCTAGAACGAAACATGGCCTTTTCATTTTTAAAGAGTTAAGAATAGGGGCTAAAGATGACTCTAGTCGCCTTTGAAGTTTAATACACCTTGGTAGTAAAATGAAACAGAAATGAGCAAGGACTTTCTGTATGGTAGTCAATCTTCCCGAATGTTGTGTTCGGTACGTTACGACTCATAAGGTGGTAGACTCAGCTTCCTATGGATAATAGGATGATAACCTAGTGGGGTATCCCAATATATACGTGAGGATACGGGAAGCACAAATCCATACTAGCATCTATCGCATCACAAAAGGAGGAATCACCCAACCTTAGTGAGAACAATAGGAACTAGGTTTAACGACACCGGAACACGTCTCTAGCATAGACCTCTATATATGTGAGTGTTAGGTTCCAATGCGCTTTTAAGTTCATTCAATAGATTTTAACAGTTAATCTTGAATTAAGCCTCGATTTCAAGGCCTTACCAAATGTATCTTTAACACTCCTAGAATGCAACTAGATGAGCAAAAGAAACCATTCCTTTCGATGGACGACTACGTAAATGAGGGTAAGGAGTTCATTTCCAAGCGAACAAAGAGAATAACAAGCAAATGCAAGAACAACAACGCAAGCAAGTAATCCAATCAATAGGAAACAGAATGTATTGATTTCCGCTTATCTCACAACTACTACGATGAAAAATGAAAGATTTGAATTTCTCTTTTCAATTCCTAATCATAACAAATCTACTAATGCAAACACGCTTTCATTTTCATATACTATATGAGTGCAATTGTTTTTTATTTTTGGAATATATAACAAACAAGCTAATGCACAGCCTGACTGATCAAAAGGAAAATGTAATCTATGATTCAACAGTGAATGGAAATCAAATCAACACAACAAGCTAGTTTGTTGACCAATCACTATGGATCAACCAGGAAGATGGGCAAGTAGCAAAAGAACACCTTCAAACAAGTCAACAAGATTGTTGTGGATGTAGTTCAGAAACTTGAAAGGACAAGCAACCCAAAACCAGCGAATTCTGGACGAAACCCTAAAATACTTAGGTCACACAGTTCAAAAAGCCAAATTTCATAAAAATGGATCCAAGAAGGACATGCCTCAGTAAACACAATCAAAACAAGCTTAACAAGGTGAAAGAAACAACAAAGGACAAGCTACACTAGTCTATTCAGGAGGCAGGGCTGTAAAAATTAATCCCTACAGGAATCGTCGCAAGTGCAACATTGACAACATGAGACAATCGCTAATCGTCACAAGCATAACATAGTCATCTACGTGGTGTCATTACAAGGGTACACCTATTCTTAGCAACGGTCCGATTTCAAGAATCATCGCAGTTGTATGACGGGATATCCGTGACGTACAACAAGGGTAAAGAGAACAAGAGCAATTTGTCACAGTTTTTAGGAATTAAACAACGAGATCTCATTAAAGAGGGAAAACAAGACAAAAACAACGGAAAGACACCAGACTTATCACTCAGACAATGAGGTGGATTACCAGGTACTCAAGTGATCCAAATCATTGATGGTTCAGTCCCAAAACAAAGAGACACTATGTAATTCAATCGAAAACAACAAGAGCAAAATCAAGAGACAACACACAAATCATTCCCTAGTATGGTCGCCAACTTGTGATGCAGGATAGTTCCCTCTGCAGATAGAGATAACCCCTCTAGCCCTAGAGTGGGTCTAGTCACGACAAGACAAAGACAATAGCAAATTCCTTAAATAGTTATCGTTGAAGAGGCCTACCTTATATCGACGTTTGATGAAGTCTTCATCACGTCACTTCAGGGATCGCTTTCTTCTCCTTAATGAATGATTCACCTGAAACAACATATGAAAATGACAAAACACATAATAGAGCACAACATCTACTTATAGAGTCAAAGAACCATAAGCTATCAACATACATTTCATACATGATATAGGAAATAAACATTGATTGTATTAATATAAACAACAGTAAAGCTTACAACGATGCCTTGACATTGCAAGCTTCCTTGAAGGGTCTGATCAGTATGTCTCCATAAGCATTCACTCTCAAAGGTATCCCAGAAAGATTGATGACTCTCTCTCACCCAAAAGCACAAGTATGAAACTAAGGCAATCACAACAAGGCTTCCCTCATACAAAACCATTTTATACTATCAATCCACAACATGAAAGACTATTCTCATACCTCATAAGTTACTGCTAGGCTATCAACAATCCAAACTGTAAGTTATCAATCCAACAAACCAAGAATTAGCTATCTAAGAAATAGCTGATCATTCTCATGGAGGATGCTTTTATAATATGAGGAGACTCCATAAATGAGGGGAGAAGAAGCTTATCTTCATGGGAGGTTACTCAAAAGGTGGAACCACCATCTCAAATGAGGAGAGGCAAACTTCTTTGACCCAATAACCATCTCAAGAACCACCTAGAAGTATTATGTTTGAACTAATTCACCATATTTGGGTCGTCGCAAGTCAAACACTGAGGCTAAGAGATGACATCATGAGGCGTTAGTTCATTCTGGGTTATCGTTGCAGGCAGGATACTGATGACCTATGACGATTTTGAAACATGGGTAAAAAGGGGTCAAATTCAGGATTAAAGAGCTTAGGCAATCTTCTTGAGTAATATGGAAGATTTGCATGCATATTTTGGTATATGACAAAGAAAAGATGTCATTCAGGGTCGACTCTATCCAGGATCAGGGGATGCAAGGTTGGAAACAAAATATTGTGTAACATATACCAACATTCAAAATATATATTTAGACGTTACAAATACAGAGCATGATAAGGCTGTAGAATTATGAAACATTGCCAAATTGCCATAAATTCAAAACTAATGACCAAAATATTTGAATAGTCCCTAAGAGATCCAGTATGCTCTCTTCATTTCCCAGTATGAATATTATGAACGAGCACCTCACTACATAAACAATGCACAAAGTGTTCATTCTATATATGACTTACAGGGTAACAAGATGGAATGCTTATGAAATTGGTCACTATAGCTACTTCTATCCTAACATAAATAACTCTCAACACTTCACTCCATAATATTTAGGAGTATGTCCCAACAAATAGTAACAACCTATGAGTTTAGCATTCAACAAAATACTCTCATTTTCCCATGGCTTTACCCTTCAGAGGTTGCATGGAAATCCCTACTTGCACTAATTGATGTTTTTCCATACATGTCGCCCACCCTATGTATTGAACATAAATAATCAAGGATTATTTCCTTGTGTGCTTCACCAGTGAATGAAGAAGGTTCACCATCAAAGATATTAGTACATTCAATCAACTATGTGATAAATATACAAGCTCGGCGTTGTTGGAATGCTGAAGGGACATTATAAATCCATGTTCACACCATTAATCCTATCCCATTAAGTGAAACATGTATGCATACTTTTGATGTTAAATATAAATAAATATGGACACCAACATATTATTGTCATGCACAATGATTACAACACTACCCAAAAGTATTCATATGGTACAATGGAATTGTATAAAAGCATACACTATAATTGATTCTAAAATTTGATAAAAAACTAGGCTGTGGATCCATAGGATATATGAGGATGATATCATCTAGAAGCAGGAAGCAGTGATTGGGATTTCCCAGATAAAATTAGTTTTACAAACTAGTATGGACAGAGACTTACTTTTACAACTCTATATGGAGGAGATTGTGATGATTTTGCAACACAGTATAGGAGAGAATTATTTCCCTTAACATTCCCAACAATCGCAACAATGAAGGTATTGGATCGATGAATTGATTGTATGTCAACCTGACGATTCTGAGGTTTGTCAATTTCTGAATTTGTGGACCAAAGTGCCCTATCAGAATCCAAACAATGAAGGTATTGGACCGATGAGTTGATTGTATGTCAACCTAATGATTATGAGGGGTTTGTAAAATTATGAATTTGTGGACAAAAGTGCCCTGTCAATCTGTTGTGAAAGACATCTAGGGACTGAAGTTTGTGCATAGGTGCAAGCGAAGGAAGGGAGGTTGCGATTAAATTAGAACCTATGTTAAGGGTAACCAAGTTGGCGCAAGCCTTGACATCATCATTAGATGGAATTGACAGAGTATTGCAAGATACATCAAGGGCTTGAAGCTTGCATAAAGTCTGCTACCCATTTCCCATCAACCCAAAACTAGACAAAATGGAGTTCAATGATATTACTCCCATTTGCAGTGCAATTCACACCATTCTGAAAGTTCCTTATAATAATCTAGTTCATAGAGAGTCCATGTCCATGGCCAAAGATCTCAATCATTATTTTAGTAGTTAGCACGAAGATCATTTTGACATAAGACCACTTATGTAGGAGAGGATATCAAGGCAAATGAAATTGTGCTTTAACTCATTAGCTATATGAATTACACGCAACTGATAAACTACATTTGAAAAAGGGACTTGAACCACACTAACTTTGTACTTCAATCACTTTTCATCCTTTGTGGTGGTCCCATGTTTTTTTTAGGGACCATGGGACAAGCAATGACAAGCACTAATATTCCAAACTGCAATGCCAACTCAAATCCATCCATCGATGTTGGGATCCATGTTTGAGGAAATATTCCAACTTCCCTAGAAATGAACCAACCCAACTAGGTTATAATAGCATTTGCAACCACTTGAATGCCACTTTTATCTAACATAGACAACAACATAACAATTTAAATAAATAAATCCCTTCTTTACCAAGAATGAATCTGATCAAATTATTGAAGACCCCATCACCATGATCATCATTTCTGTTACTCCAAACCTTGACCCTCAACCTCTTTTTCAAGAAGCAAGGCATAAACAACACTATTCCCTAAGCCAAACCCGTGAATGGTAAGCTATAGGCACCCCTATATGTCAAGTCCCTAAGTTGTCAATTGCCTCTGATTGGTATCATTCTTGGATAGACTTTAGAAGGGAATGGTGTATTTTGTTTGGTCAAAGTCACCTCCAATGTTGGAGGTTCCCTTTAGAAAAGGTGAAAAAATTACGAGCATGGGATGGATATTTATAGTGAACTTAGTTTTGGAGGTTTCCTTGGATTTATTGAAGATTTTGATGCCAAAACAACTCCACTACCAAATGTTGGTCAAAGTATGCCAGGCTTCTAGTAGTCTTGGATAGGAAACAATTAAAAACCTATGATTTGTGGGGCTTTCCTGTAAAGAAATATCTCTTGAGAAAAGAATTGGGAAGGACTATGATATCAAGGTTGTTGCATACTCTCCATGCTCTAAACAAAGGGAAGTCGATGATTTTTTTTTTCAATTCTTTTTCCTTAAAAAAAATGATGATTTTGCATCCTGAAAAATTGACATAGTTTTGATGTTGCAATCACCGATTTCTCAGACATTATGGTAGCACATGCACCCACATATTGATACCAACATTCAAAATATATGTTTAGATTTTACAAATATAGATCATGCTAAGGCCGTAGAAATCTGAAACATTTCCACATTGCCATAAATTCAAAATTAATGACCAGAATATCGGAATAGTCACTAAGAGATGTAGTATGCTCTCTTCATTTCTGAGTATGAATATTATGAACAAGCACCTAACTACATAAATGATGCAGAAATGTTCATTCTATATATGACTTACAGGGTAACATGATGGAATGCTTATAAAATTGGTCACTATAGCCACTTCTATCCTAACATCAATAACTCTCAACAACTTCACTCCATAATATCTAGGAGTATGTCCCAACAAATAATAAAAACCTATCAGTTTAACATTCAACAAAATACTCTTATTTTCCCGTGGCTTTACCCATGGGAGGTTGCATGGAAATCCCTTCTTGCACTGATTGATGTTTTTCCATACATACCGCCCACCCTACGTATTGAACATAAATAATCAAAACATGCAATTCCTAGATCAATAATGTTACAAGAAGGCAACTTCTACAATAAACACATGAAATAACTCATTTATACATTACCCAAAGTTGGATCAAAGCCTTTGTTCTTGGGTTCTTTGTATTCGTGGGACATAACATAACACACATAAAAGTAGTGAACAAGGCAATCTACAATGGATCAAAGCCTTTGTTCTTGAGTTCTTTGTATTCATGGCATAAAGCATAACGCAGACAAAAGTAGTGAACAGGGCAATCTACACAAGGCTTCTTTGGTAAATTAAACATGAGTAAAATACAAGCCATGGAGATAGAAAAAAGGAAAAATTATCTACAAAATGGTAAGAACCTTTCTCTATTCATCCTGTAGCAAGCCTTGCATGCAACAATGAACTGAAAACAAATTAACCCCAAGCTTAGGGTTTAAAGAACAAGAAACCGTTTTTTCCGTAACTGTTAGTGCTAGCGATATCTAGTTTTTGCCCATACCACGCCTTGGGAAATCTAGCTTCGCTATGCCAAAATTTATTAATAAATATTTGGTTGTGTGGCACCCTGTTGAGAGTTGCAAAAATAGAGTAGTTCTATGTTAAGCATTGCAGAAATAGAGAAATCGAATAGGTGCCTAACCTAACATTGTTTTGCCTCAGAGATGAGATCGGGGGCGAGGTAATGGTAAGTCAAACGGAGAAACCCTAATAGGGTAGGTGGTTACCTGGTTACCCTAACTACCAAGGGAATCATCTGATGGTAGACAATGCTTTAATCATCTATCAAGTGATCAGAGGGCACAGGATGGTACATGTGGCACCGGAGGGAGTTCTTCTCAGAGGGGAACGCCTTATGGTGTAATTAAGGTTTTAATAAAATTTAAAATGAGAATATTTTCATATTTAAAGATGTGGAATTTATATAATATAAATAATATTAGAAATAAACAACATAGATCCATCTTAACTAAGGATCCAATTGATGACAACAAGCAAAGAGAAGGGGAGAGAGGTGAGGGGGTGAGAGGGAGGAACATAGTGACAAAGCTAGAGGGAGGAGAGAGAGAGAGTTAGAGGGGGAGAGAGAATGAGGAAAGAACAAAGGAGAGATGGAGAGAGATTGAGGGAGGGTGGAGAAGAGGGAATATAGAGAGAGAGAGAGAGAGGGAGAGAGATAGTGATAGAGTTGGAGGGGAGAGAGAGAGAGAGAGAGAGAGAGACTGATGAGGGGGAGAGAGGGAAGGAATAAGAAAGACATAGATGGAGAAAGGTGGAGAGAGAGAAGGTGCAACATGGGGGAAATGGGGAGAGAGTGAGGGAGAGAAGAGAGTGGGAGGGAAGAGAGAGAGAAAGAAGGAGAAGAGAGAGAAGCATATAGGAAGAGGGAGGGAGAGAGAGGGAGATAGATATTTAAAGAAAGTGTGTATGTTTGGTTGTGAGATAGAGAGAGCCAATAAGAAAGAGACACATATATACAAATATAGATATCATATAGGTTTATATAACTTGCCTAGATCCATATTAACCTCGAATCTATCAAGCACGAAGAGGGATCAAATCTCTTGAGGTGCAAACCTTTCCTCAAGTTTTACACTCAAAAATGAGGTTTTCACCTCAATATATTGGATCTGCCTTGACGCTTGATAGATCCGGGGTTAAGATGGATCTAGGCTGGTTTTTTCTTAATAATTAAGTAAACCTTTAAATATTTACACTCATTTACAAATACTACACTAATACAACATTGCCCATTCTAAACTATAAAACCATAAAGCGTTATCAATTCAATTAATTTAGCTTTTTTTTCAAATAGACCCATACATGTGAGTTATGTATTTTACAATGTTTTTTTGTGTTGCATAATATTATAGGGCTGAAATGATTTTTTATTTGATTTTATTATAAGATTGAAATTTATTAGTATGTGATTTTGAATAATTGGTAATTGATGCACTTTTAAGGTATTTAGCACTTCTTCATTCACAAGCTAATAGCTAAAATTCATTTTTTAAATATTATTATAATTTAATATTTTATCAATTAAAAACACTACTCTTTTTTTGATAAGTAAGCACCCTCAAGAGATTTGAAACAATGACCTATCGTAAGGAGTGCCTTAACAGTGCACCCATTCACAGTCAATCCAAACCGCCATAAGCAATTAAAAACATTACTTATAATAGTTTATATTTTACTTTATTTTAAACTTCTTAAGTTACTTTTAATTTTTAAACTTCTTAGTTTTGATAAAATTAATGGCTAAACTAAAAGATAAATTCAATTTTTATATATAATTAATCTTATTTTCATAAACATTATTTCACTAGTGTTTATAAATTCTTACTTTTATTTTTAAATACAATTTTAATATTTTATTATCATTATAATTATTTTAAAGTCACCGTACTACATTTCATTATAGAATATATAAAATTTTAATTATATGATTAAAGTAATGGCTAAACTAAAAGATAATTCAATCTTTTAAATTATTATATTAATTATTTTCAAATAAAAACATTATTCCACCAGAGTGTTTTATAATACTTTTATTTTAATCAATTTTAAATATTATTATTCACATAATTATTAAAGTCACCATACTACATCATTATAGATATATTTAATTTTAGATGATAATTTTATTCATATAAATTAAATTTTAAAAATAAAATTAATATATTAAATATATTAACATTAATAAATTTTTATTTTTAACCAAAAACTTATAATTTAATATATTTTTAATTTTATTATAATAAGATTTTATTCTCAAATTTAAGAATACAATATGTAATTATTTTCTCCTTTTATAACATAAAAATTAAAACATATATAATTGATCACATTTATTATAATTATACTTTTTATATTTAAATTAATAACATAATATTTTAAAAACATAAATTATAATTATACTTTTTATTTATTTATCCTAGGGAAACTCAATTGGTTAATTTTAAATTTGTGAAATCCTTGAAACAAAAGAGACCCAAGTTCAAATCTACAGTGAAATGATCTGGTTTACGACAAGTATAAATGTTTACTAATAGTTACAAAAGTTTACTAACATGTGTGCGGTTGGGTTCCTTTGGGATATAAAAAAAATGTTTTAATTATTATTTACAATATGATATTTTTATATTTTATTATATTAATAATATTTATTTATTTTGCATAAGATTTACATAGGTGTACAATCATATTAGTAGTTCTTTGAATGTAAGAAAAAATACTTTATAAACCTCTTCAATATGCTCTTTGTTCCTACACCATCTACTAAAGACCCTAGTTGTTAGAGTGCTAAGAAACCCAAGTTTTTGAGAGATTATGGTAAGGATTTACATGAAGGTATTATTTAATGTGGGTGTTTTTTATATAAACTTGGTGCCCTAAAATCTATCAATTTTTTTGTAAGATGAACATATAGGAAGGGAAGGATCCCATCAACTTTAATCTCCATAAAGAATCCCCATGAACAAATTAGAGACGACTAGGGAAAGTGGGGATCTCATAGCCATCTTACACATTTTCTTATATATTTCATATTGGTAACTTAAAAATGTGGATTTCTGGTATATTTTAACTAACTTCATAGTTTATTGGTTAGTGATCTTATGGATAACCTCAACTATTCCTTTAATAGGAATTATTGTAAAGAGAGAGGTTGCATCGAACTCACAAGCATGTCATTTGTATCAAGTTTATTGGCCTTTTTTTATATTGACAAAATATGAAAATTATTTAATGAATAGGGTCAACTAGATGGCACCAATAACTTGAGTTTCTGAACTAGTGATAATAAGTTGGTTCTCTAGTAATGTTGACTATTAATTTAAAGGGGGCATTTCTTTATCAATTTTAAAAATACTCTAAATACTAAAAGTGGAGGAACAACTAACATTCAACTTCTTCATAGCCTTCTCCTTATTAGTTTTAATTAGGCTGTAAGCATATTTAGAATCCCTATTACAGGGGTTTTTTATTGAGTTTCTTATAACTTTGTTGTTTAAGTGGTCCATGAGGTAGATATATTTACTACATTAAACAAAAAATTGAAAATTTAGAAATATATGCATTGTGTAGGGTGAGAAATAAGAAGCAAGTGAAGCAGACAAGAAGAATTCCTAACTAAATAAGGGTGATGAGTGATAAATTTTTGTTTGCATACTCACAGAAAATTAATTAAGATTTGCATAAAGATATTTTAAGAATGTATTTGTCAAAATTGATCACACTATATCTTTTCAACTAGATACCATTTTATAAAATGCTTAGCAAAGGGGTTCTCATAAATTAGATTATATCTATATCTATATATATAGAGAGAGAGAGAGTAAAGGGGATAAAGTATTTTCTTGTCAAATGTGAACATATGAAAATTGACAAGAAAATATCAAGGGTTAGTTCATTGGTTGAGAAAACAAGAAGTGATCCCTTTGGGTGGGTCTTCCTCATGCAAACTTTTCTTGGAAATAGTGGTCACCCATATTCAGTGTCCATAAACCACATAGAAAAAATTTTGGTCTTGTGTTATATTCTTTCCATGACTAGCCCCACGCGCGAGGGGCAAGTGGGGGCGATAAAGCGCCCTGTTCATTGCATCGAGTGCAACAGGGGGAAGGGGGGGCCATAGACCCCCTTGTTCATTGCACCGGGCGCCGCAAGGGGGGGAAACCCCCCTTGTCAGGGGGTTTGAAGGGGGTAGTAGCCCTCCTCTATGGGGTCAGGGGCAATGCCTCAGGGAAATTTTTTTGGACCCTATATTAGGTGGGCGAACCTACCTATATTTTTGTGTGTGGTTTTCGCACATGGTTTTGGGCATGATGGTTTTCTACCCATGGTATTTTGTAAATTTGGTCAAGGGAGCTATGGTTATGTTCTAATCTAGGGTTAATGGATTGGATTTTATGGATGCTCCGAAATCTATATATATGTATTGTAACATTGAAAGGAATATAATGAAAAATCAATCTGGTAGTCCCGATTTTGGGATCTAGAAGAAAATCTCTATATATATCTATTTTATGTTTTATGCTCTCGCTATCGTTTATTTTCTATTTCGCTATCGTTTATTTTCTAATTTTAGAATTTGTATGTATGTAATTTCTATATAGATTAAAAACCTATAAAAAAAAAATGAATGAAAAAAAAAAAGGAAAAACAAGAACATAGATATCTACTATCTCTCATATCCTTTTCCATGTTTATGAGGTATTTGCACAAAAATATTTTAAAATTATATTTCTCAAAGTCGATCACAATAGCTATTTTCAACTTTACAAAGGAGTTTTAATAGAATAATTGATATTTTATATATTTGTAATTATAGTTTAATGGTGCTAAAATCTTTGCTCGTTGAATGTGGACATAAAAAGAGTCATGTGCATATGGATTTTCAGATTTATAAATCTGTATTTATATTTTACTTTTCATTTTAGTAGATTTAGATTATGGTTTTTTTTCTTATTTCTATTTTAAATAAAATCTATGTTTAATTAAAGAGTGTAAATTTTGCTATAGATTAATTTTATAATTTATTGATAATAAAAAAATATCTAAAAGGATTAGATCATATAACTAAACATATATTTTTAAAAGAGTCAACAAATAGATTAATCATAAATATGATCCCAAATCACCTAAAACTATCACCATTTTAATGGAAATCAAATGAAGGGAAAGATAAAAATCTTAAGCTTTTGTTTCTAAATGAGAACCAACAAAATAGATGAATCCTAAATATGATCTCGATTCACTTCAAATCATCATCATCATAATAGAAATCAAATGAAGGGGAAGGTAAAACTCCTAATAATAATTTGGATTGATGTATAACACGGGGTGCAAAGATGATCATTGTTATAGTAATATGATCTATGTTTGTTTAAGACATGAAAACTAAACATCAAAATTTATATCATAAAAAAGATTTAATTTTCAAATTATTTTTTCTACTTCAATTATTAGTGTACAATGATGATAAATTATTTCACATAATATGCATTAGGATGCTAACTTGTTTTCTTAAATTAATTGCCCCTTAATTAGAGCCATTTAATTACATACACACATAAATTGTCAACTACGGTAGGTAGTTTTTTTCAAGGTTATTATGTAAAGTATATGCATGCATCAACCATTAATTAACATTTTCTAATGCCAAACTCTCTAAGATCATGAAATGCAATCAAAACTTAAGTTTTTGTAACTGTTCACTCTCAGTATACCGAAATCATCACTATCACACTTCAAGGCACTCTGCACACAATTATGAAATTAAAATTACTCTTGCAGAATAAAAAACACTCAATCAATCAAGATCGCTCTTGCAGAATAAAAATCACTCAATCAATCAAGATCAATCTTGCAGAATAAAATTCACTCAATCAATCAAGATCACTCTTGTAGAAAAAGGGAATAACACTTTTGGAAAGAATTACATAAGTCATCCAGATAAAACCTCACACAATCAATAAACTCATTGTAATCACCACATCATTCATTTGTGCAACACACTCTAACAGGTACACAACAGTCTATCTAATTTCAACAAAACCAGAAACCGTAGCCACACAATATAAATAACACACATTTAGAAATGGATCAATCTATGATCAATGTTGCTACACAAGTAATCAAGGTTAACTAATTTGCAAGCCAACTGGTCAATAATTGAAACACATTAATAGAAATTAGTAATAGTGAAAATTAATTGACATGAAATATAACTGAGAGAAAACTAAACACATTGCTACACTACCTTACATATACAATGATCCCTACTATAGCGGAGGGGAATTCCTCCTTAGCAGGTAGCTAGTAATGTACAACTCACAAACCAAGACAATGAAGTATTATTGAGCCATAAACTATAAGAATTTGCATTAATGTTAGAAAAGGATATAGATGCACAGTGTCTCCAAAAATATTGTAGCGCCTCCCCCGCATGTTGACTCCTGATGACATCATTAAGGAAATAGAGTAGTGTGAAAAATAGTATCAAAATCATGGCAACAATATCAAAAAAATATATATGTCGACGGTGCTATAAATATGTCAACCAAGGGGTTCTCCCCAATGTGAAGTCCAACTAGACCTCACACCATTGGGAGTAAGAGCCCCATCTAGAGTATTGGCCTAACTGCCATAACTCTAAGATTTGCATTGTTGCAATGAATCATATAGGAGAGTATGCACATAATGTTGGGTTGTGTTATATTCTTTGGAAAACTAGACCATGTAGTTCACCAGGGGGTTAGAAGGGGGGCCGAGCCCCCCCTTCGTTGCACTAATTGCAAAGCAGGGTGAGTCACAGGGGGTTTGAGGGTTGCAGATAACCCCACTTTATGGGGTCCGAGGCAGCGCCCCAAAAAATTTTGGTTTTGAACCCTATGTTACGTTGGGTGGACCTACCTATGGTTTTGTACATGATTTTCACACATAGTTTTGGACACGATGGTTTTCGGTCCATGGTTTTGGATGCGATGGTTTTCAATCCATGGTATTGGATGCTTTGGCATGTATAAATATGTAGTGTAATGACCGCATAAGAACTTTTACTCACGTCAGCTATCCTATCCTCTATTTCTTGAATAATATCACGACATTTCCATATTTATTAGTGATTTCCATATAAGCCTCGATTTCAGTAATACGCTCATTTTTGTAAACATGTCATATATCTATATGTTGTTCCTTTATTCAACTGTACAATTGTAGTTCAACATGTTGCTCCTCTATTTGACGATTAAGGATGGCCTATCACATTGCAGGGGGGTGCGAGAGATCTCCATAATTCACTAGCATACGTGTCAACTCATTATTCGGAGGTATTATGACTTCATCAAAACCTCGAGAATAGCAAGTCTAACGGTATTGTGTTTCCCAATAGCAAGTCTAATGGTATTGTGTTTCCCAACGCCATTTCTGTGTTTTTCTCTGTAAAAATTAGCAATGAGTTAAAGTCTAAACAAATTTTTGTTCCATCATCTTCTCTGTGTTTGTTTTGACAGCGAGCTAAAAATTTGAATAACTTTCTATTCCATTGTCGCCTCTATGTTTTTACAGTGTGCTAAGATTAAACAAGATGGGAGGAAGATCAATTCGCAGTGAGCCACAGGTGTTCATAGTCTCTGATGTTTCACACAAAATCTTAGCAAGGGCAGGATGGATAACCTACCTTAACCATCTACAGCAATTTAACGAGATGGTGGCAATTGAATTTCTGCAGAATTTGCAGGAAAATCATTCCATGGTGAGAGGGAGACAAATAGTAGTCACAAATGACATAATTGCTGAAGTTTCGGGACTGTTAGCCGTTGTACTTGTATGGACTCTGAAAAAGGTCATATTGCAAGATGCCATAACCATCTTCCGAGACGAAGGGAAAAGCCTTACTGTCAAAGGAAAAGGGGTCCTGTCGGCAACCCTGGGAGAGCCTTGGGCAGAATTGGCGAGAATTATCCAAAGCGACATCACTTGTGATGGTAGAAAAGACGTGGTAAGACCACACCATCTCAAACTATTAGTCGTATTAAAGCATAAATGTGTTGTGAATTTTCCTGCTTTCTTAAATTTTTTATTGCATGATGTTGCCCGAAGTATAAGAAAATCTCGCCATGTAGAATCAGTAGTAAGCCATCATGGTTTAATTCGTTTGATAGTCAGTTACAATCTTGCCCAACAGTAGACTAGTTGGGAAGAATTGATTTTCTCGATAGATGGGGCACTGGCCTTACCTGCCCCGAAACAAAAACACATTGCTAGCACATCAATTAGACCATCGAAATGAAGACTAGGGAAATAGTAGCCAACTGGTGGAAATACATGATTCAGAAGACGAGCAACCCCCACAACTTGAAGGTGGGGAAAATGAAGAAGAATTAGAGGAGAATGAAGAAGAAGAACCAAAGGAGGAAACTGAGCAATCCGATCAGGAAGAAAGGGAGGAAGCAGGACAATGCAGTGAAAGTCCACTGCAAAACCCTCTGCAAGAAGATGAATTGGCCTAAATTTTGGCCAATATGGGTGAGTATGTCCAACCTCACAACCCACTCAACCCCAATACCGAAGAAGTGTCACAAGAACACTCTACTCATGATAAGAGTGCATCTGAGGAGACGTGTGACGAGGAGGAAGAAGAAGAACAATCCCAAGATCACTCTGCTCATGATAAGAATGCATCTGGGGAGAAGGGTGATGAGGAGAAAGAATAAGAATAGTTTCAGGAATACTCTTCTCCCAATCAAAATACACTCGAAGAAATGCACGATGAACAAGAAGTTGAAGAAGAAGCTTCCCAATGGATAGCAGAACAAACCAGGGTTTGTACCCCTGAAAAACCCAATCAACAGAACACTAAAGAAGTGCTCCAAGAAGGAAACATGGAAATTGGCCAATGTGAAGGTACAATACTTGAAGTACAAATCCCAGCCCTAAGAAAAGAAACGGATGTTCCTTCTAAGAAAACAAATGAAATTAAAAAGTTGCAAAAGGAACAACAAAGATTGCTTAACATAATTAAGCAACTTTGACAACAAATAAGAGTCTTAAAAATGGGTAAGAACTCAAAATGAACCCCTGGGGCAAAGCGTACAACCACCTAGGAAAAACTCCATAAGAAAAATACCAAGAGGACTCAAGTCAAATATGTTATTCAGAGTCGCGAGGAACAACATTTGGCTGTTGCAAATGCAGAAGCACAAACGAAAAACACACTAGCCTGTGATAAGGAAGTCTAGATAGAGGCAGTGTCCTCTAGTATTATGACCAACCGGACAGTCTGAGAGAAGGAAACACAAACCATAAAAACCAGATGTCGCAATAAGGAGATCCAAGTAGATCTCCAACCCAAAAATGTCATGATGGATAATGACCCGAGAATAGTAACGCTGCAAAAAGATTTGGCACAAGCCCAACAAACAATAGAAAAAATCACAAAGGAAACTGTTCCTTAAGAGAAATATCAGAAGTTACAACAACAGCTAAAGAACATCAATGCATCAAAAATCCAGGCCTTCAATGGATGGCGAAGGGCAAAGGAAAAATTCAAAAAGGTAACCCATAGACTAGACATGTTTATGAATCAAATGGATACCTTATGTTCTCTGTATATTGATGTTCTAGCGTGTAGGGCACCCACCAAAAACTATGATTTGTTTTTGATGGAAAGATATTTATAATTGAAAATTAAGGTTGTTAAGGCAGGGGTACCTATAGAGATAAAAACCATTGATGATTTCATAAACTGTTGTAAGAATTACGGGGTGAGAGTTCAACAATTGTTATGTGAATTTTATTTGCACAATCTTGTGTTAGATGGAGAAAAAGAAAAGAAACCTAGCCCTTTTGTGGGTGGTATCTAGCTTCAAGCATTTATTTCTTTTGTTCTTAATCAGATAAAGTGGCTTAAAGCCTACAATATCTTCCAAAGATAGGAGAATGGTTAGATCTGTGGGTAAGGGGTGAACCTAGAAACCCATTGCAGCTGTGGAATAAACATAGGAGCTTAATGATAGTGCAGGATGTAATCCGGACATTGGGACCTATTCACACAACATTCATCTAGCAAGGGGTAGAATACTTTCTAACCATCAAAGACCTTGCCATAACAGCAGCCAAATTCTGATACCAGACTTCTAATCGGAATATCCAAAACAGAGAACCATTCAATTATGAGAATTTTAAGCTAGCTACTGACCGCTTGGTTATCTATGGTGACCTCATCTTAAGATAAGGCCTATCTTGGTTAGGCTGTAGGTTCCAAAGTCCAATCATTTGGTATCCTGTGTCAGGATATAGAGCCTTATATGAATTTCCTGAAGGTCAGACAGGGAATATTTTTGAAATCTTAGCTAGGAATCATGGTTGTAGACCTCTGACTGAGAATCCTTCTCCAGCCTATTCCCTAACTACCTTGCATGTCAATTACAATGTTTTCATGAATGCATGAAAAAGGGTAAGTAGGGGGGTGTGTTGAGTATTAGAAAAGGTATGTAATTGCCACTCATTTCTTTATCCTTTTCTTTAATTCATAACTTCTCTATATTCTAAGATGGGCATATGATGAAGGATTATGATAAAGTTAAAGGGATTTTTTATTAATGTAAAATGACTAATTATTACCTTTTTCTATACAGAAAATGAAGAAAATGGAAGATTTCCATTTCAAAGGAAAAGACAAGGCAAAACCAACTACTGTCCCTTTGACAGGGAATCACATCCAGACTAGGAAATCGAGATTGGAGTGCGTGGGCCAGGAAAAGGAAGAAGAAACACCATATTAGTGCAAGAGGAAGAAGAGATAACTGAAGAATAAGGATATGGTGAATCCCTTAGGATCCTTTGATCCTGAGGGATTGCTGCCCTGAGAATATCTGTATTTTTGGTATTTCCGCCTGGCCACTCTAAAAAGGGACAACGCTACAAGCCCAAGGAGCGAATTATTGTTGATTTATAGACTTTGCTATGCAATCTGAACTTTGATCATCGACTCTCTTTAAAGAGCGGTCGCTGTAACTCTGTTTTTATGATTAATACATAAACTTCATTGTTGTTCCATCTTTGATTCTGGAGTAACCGCACCGGTCCTAGTGGATCACTTGCTTCTTGTATCATTATTTTCCGTTCACAAGTCGTGTGTGGTTTGATTTCCTGTAATTATTCTATTCAGTAATCTATCGTTCCTTGACATTTCATTTACTTGCTCTGTTATATTTAATTTGTATTTGAATAGAAAGATTATCATTTGCAACTGAAATGTTATGTTGCTCATTCTGAAATCATTTCGCATTATTGTTCATTTATAGATTAACATTACTATTCGTTTACAAAGTAACATTTATGTTCGTTTACGGATTGGTATTGTTGTTCATTTAGCTACGATTTACCTATAATTGTCATTTTTGTTCATTCAGATTACCATTCCATTGAAACTGCAATTGCTGTGCCCTTACAACTGTGGTTAATATTTATTATGATAAATTCAGATTACTGATTCCATCATTCTAGGTTTGTTGTGTGTTTACATTTGATTTAGTTTGCTATTCAATATTTGGGAGACTTAGTGTGTGTGTGTGTGTGTGTATTCTTGAAATGCTTTTACTACTATTCTAGAGACTACCATCAGAGCCCTTTTTAAAACCAAATGGAATCACTCTATATCTAAAGGATCCCAATTCTTAGACAAATGTAGTTTTTTTCTTGACCTTCCTTTGTAATGGGTACTTGATTGTACATTGAGAATCCATATGGAAATGAATAGCACTCATGTCCTACTACTTCATTTATAATTTCATTAGCAAATGGAGTGGGGGAAAAGTCAATTACTGTCAATTCTTTGCCTTGACAGGTCATTCTTTTGGACTGCACAACCATGGGACTTTCCCACTTTGACTTGTATATGGATAGAAGATGCCAACAAGCAACATCCTTTCTATTTCTTTCTATATAATTGATTTGTACTTATGAGTCAATTTAGATTGTCCTTTTTCTATGGGATTAGCTCCATGAGTGATATTGGCTTTCATCTCCCCCATTTCCATCACAAATCCCTTAAAGTATTTTTAGTCATGTGAAAATAAACCTTGATATTCTTTTAATAAGTCAATAAATTTTGTGGCATGTTTATTTAACCAATTCTCCAAGTCGAGCTACTTTCTGTTGACCATCATTTGATATATCAACTTCTTTAATTTTGATCCCTACATCCATCCATTAGGGATCCTTCGACTCATCAAGCTTCTTGTAAACTAATTTGATTTCTTGATAGAAAGGTGAGAAATATGATTTGTGGAGATTCTAATTTTCTTGTTTATATACTTTAAATAATGTTTTTGTTTTTCTAGAATTGTTTGGATGTTCCATTTTCCAATGAAAAAAATGTTCTGAAATAATAACATTTTCCATTTCTAAGTGGGTAGTTATTATTTGTCATCATTGGCTACATGATACAAGGTTGCATGTGGAGGTTGACAAGAAGTTGATTTCCATTTTTCGTTTTTCTGGTTGTCTAGAAAGAGTTTCTTCTTATAGAAAATCGTTTGTTTTTTGAGTTTCTTTGATCAGTTCTTCTTCCTCAAGTTGGAATTCAAAATCTTTAATAAAATTTATTCTTAATTCACTCCATTGCAATGTTTCACTTCAAGCTTCTTCTATATTGTACTATTAATTTAGTAGATCTTCAAGAGTACTAGGAAACATATGAGGCGAGACTATCTCATCCCTATAGCTAATCCTCTCCCATTCTACTTCATAGAGATGGATGTATTCTATAGAATTATGGCCAAGCTTGAATCTTTCAATTCTTTCTTGTTCCAATGGTTTCCTCCCTCCAAAATGCTCAAGAAATAAGTAGTTTTTGTTGTCCATGTATAGAGTCAAGGGGCATGAGTATCCCACCATATTGTTGCCTATCTAGTGAATTCTAGACTAGACTATACATTCTACCTTACTTTTTATTGACTTAGTTACTTCTTCAATATGGGTTCTAGGGGATTTTGTTCTTTAAATCTTAGTGGGATGTCACAATCATTCCTTAGGTCACATAGAATCAAGGTCAAGTTTTCTCTCAACTTCTTTTCTATAGAAATAAGTACTTATTTTATTGTGAAATAAGGTTAGGCATTTTGATTGAATAAAACTTCAATTGTCCAACATTCCTTGGATTTAGATTCATAGTTCCTTATCTACCATTCATATATCTCAGTGTCTAAGTTTTGGCCAATAAAAAGTGGTGACCTTGAGTATATTTCTCCAGATTCATTTGGCTCCATGTTTTCTTCCTCTTCCTGCAAAATTTGATATAATATTCTTGTTTGTGTGTCACCATCCCAAGTTTCTACCCAAGGTTTCCCTTTGCATGGATTAAGAGATATTATGATTTTTCTCTTGTTTCCCTTTAATTTTATTCTATCTCTTTCCAGGGAAATTGTTGCTCTCATTTTTTGACGTCGTGGTATTCCAACCAAGGCTAGATAAGTTGGTATATTGTTAACTAATTCAATTACTTCAAAGTTGAATGAGGTCAAAATAACCATTAGTAATGTTTGCATCTGTCATACCATTCTAATAGGTTCAATAAATATTTGGTATACTAATTTCAAATAGTTATTCATTCTTTGTTAGGTTGGTCTTCCTAATTTTCTCCATGTTTCTTGGGGGAGAATATTAACTTGCAACACGAAACCAACTACAACTTGATTTATCATGAAACCATCTAATGTGAGGTCTACTTGAGGGTCATAGTCATCTAATTTTATACCATGATATAATTGGCATAAGTTCTTGCGCATATTTTTCTCCTCATTATAGCATTTAATTATACAGAGGATTTCAATCAATTGTCCGAATAATTGTTACTCTTTTAGAAATTCTAGATATTTCTTCTAATATATTGTCTTTGGTCGACCTCTGTTTCCCAACTTCGTTATTAATAATTTGACTGTCTTTTTCATCATGTCATCATGTTGTTTCATTTTAGGATATTGGGAATTACCTCTTGGTGGTTGGAAGATTGGTTGTGTTCTTGGGCTATTCTCTTGTCCTGCTCTTGATCTAGTGATGACATGTAAATTTTTTGAATTTAGTACCTCCTTATTTGGAATGGAGTGGAAAATATTTACAACTCTTTTATTCATTACAATTTCTAGTATTCTAGGAAAATCCTATAAAGAATTATCAACCAATCTGCACACGTTGCAGAATTCAAAATCAATTTCATCCTTCAAAGGGGAGCTACTCTTGGTATGACCTTCCTATTCGCATGTGAAGCCACATATTCTTCCTAGAAACCTTGACCTTATCCATTGAACCTGCTTTTCTTCCACCATATCCTCCTCTTCCTTGATAACTATTTACTTTGCCTCGTTTTGTTGTTGGAATGCTTGACTACTCGAATGCATGTGTATGGTATACAATATGATAGTTTGGTTTGTTTCTCCCATTCAATTGGCATTCCTAAGTGGGATGGGTGTTGTCTTCACATATAGTGTATCATTTAGGTTTTTTATTTCTTAAATTGCATTGACAAAACTCTCTTGTGGTATGACTTGACATGACTTGGCGTGTTTCATTAATATAAGACTATTTGAATGTGTTAGACATGTTGTTCGAAATAGTATGCAAATTTAAAATTATGCTTTGTGTTCCTTTCATTTCTATAATTGGTGTAACACAAATAAAAAAATTTCATTTACAAAATCAAAAGAGATTGTTGTAGGTGCTCAATTCTTTATTCTATTCTTTTATCAGTCAACAAGGAGGACGATTGTTAGTCGTCATATGTTTTGTTATGTTGGGCCTTTTTTAGTGCTTCCTCACATGATGTGATTTCATGCATTCTTAGAGGCCCTAATATTCTCCATGATATTCAAACAACATAACATTAGACCAGGAGAGCTTCGTCAATGGTGTATGGGATTTGACTCAACAAATACTTAAGTCTTTTGTCATGCTTTCTCCTTTCTTCCTAAGTTCTTTGTTTAATATATTTGAGCTTTTGTGCCACAATTTGGTTTAAATATTGGGCTTTAAATAAGGTGTTACTTTTGTTCTAGTTCTCCATAAATTCCATGAACAATGTCAAGGATATTTTCCAACTATTTGCTGAAAATTGTGCCATTTTCTTATATTAATTTGTGATATCATTGGTTGTCCATAACTTTTCATAAATGAACCAATGCTTGTTGGGATCCTCTTCTCACTTATAGAGGGGGATATGCCTCAATCACATTTCTATTTGTTAAGGTGGATTATGTATTATTTTCTTTATACTTGGGGTTCATCTTGCTAGGATGGTATACTCAAATAATTTAGTAGGTTGAGTGGTCTCAACTACTATGACAGTTCCTACCTTGACACTTTGTATATGATTGAATCATGAGGTACACACTTTATTTTCAATTTCAATGCTTGCAAGAGTTATAAAGTTGTTGTTGGTTTGGAACCATTTATCTATATAATTGGAAATCTTATAGATTGCAATGGTTCGTCATCTCAACTTCTATCTTCTTCTTATTCTGCATATATTAGTCTCAAAAGGGGGTTATGTTCCTAATATTTCTTATATGGAAAAGTATATCTTTATTTTCCTCATTGTTAATCCAAGTATTTTAACTACTAGTATTTGAACTTAGTGACAATATTTTAAATTTCCTTGGTTGTCTCTTTTGTACCAAACTAAGGAAGGTTCTAAGTCAATAGGGAGTCTTTGCTAGACGAATTCTCTTATAGCAAGACTTTTTCTACTTTATTCAAGGGATTTTGGAATTACTGGTCTAGATTCATAAACTTCCATACTATCTACATGCCTAATATGGATTAATTTTAGATTATTGTTTCTCCTTAAAGTCATTGATGTTATGCCTCTCCACTATAGGTGCTCTATGCTGACCTTATAAGAGTCCCATGCATATTCGATCTCCTACTCTGGAGCATCTTTATGCCTTGACTTTTGGAAACTATTTTCCTCCCTCATATCTTGTCTTTTTTCTATCTTTTGTACCTTTCTATTTTTTTAATATTGATCAGTTGTTTATATTGTTGCATATGTTATTGAGTTCTTCATTCAGTTTCATCATCAAGTGTATACTCTCATATTCTTGAAGCTAATAATTTCCCTCCCAATCTAACTATCAATTTACTTACCTCTCTTTCTTCATATTATCTATTTATGCCTCATGAACATCTCCCAACCCCTTCACCCTCCCCCCCCCCCCATCGTTGACTTGACTTAATCTTGGTTAGAAACAAGGATTTCATCGAACATTTTTATTTACTCAAGAATTAATCCCATGCTTCTCTTTTATATTTACAATGGGTGTTAAGGAATTTATCCCAATCAACTTGTGACTTATTATGGTAAGATTTTATTGGTTTTTTCAAGTGTATTCTATATTCAACTATATGACTAACTTCTCTATCGAGGAGAAATTTATGAACTAGGTATAATAACACAGAAACTTTTGTGAAATTCATCATAGAACCTTGCTTTTTTTTTTTTAACAAAATTGTGTTCTTCTATTCTCCTCATAGAAATCGTTCAATATTTTGTCTACCCATTCATGCAAATATTTTTTCTTGTCGTTGGTAAGTTTTATCACTAACTGACCATCAACTTCTATTTGTTGCATTATGTTCTTGGAAAAGATATATATTTATTTAGATTGTAACTGATTCAATAAACTTCTCATGCACTTCAGTGAAGAAATGTGCCTTGGTTTCTATGATGGATATTTGATTTCTCCTTCAGTAATTTTTTAAGTAATTATTAATATTTCTCTCCCACCACTCTTGCATCTCTTCCAAAGTAAACATTTATGTGAGAATATTGTATAAACTAAGGTCCAAAACTACCGACAACAAAACAAATGTTGTAGTCTAGTGAAAAGTATGCATTAGTTAAAGCAGAGTGGAACATCAATTAAGCTTAAAGAGTAATATGCATCATGTGAAAGAGCCAAAGAGACACAAAAGTAGTATAAAACCAACAAAAACACATTTTTTATAGATATATCTCGCAATCGAAACCAACTAACTACATGGAGTCGAGTACATACATATTTATATCCTTCCAAGAAATTATAGTAGTTTAAATATCTCAACTAACTTGTCTTAACTAACTTGGTCGATTGGCTTGACATATGAGTCAACTAAATTACAATACATCTTTAGTGTATCGAATCGACTACACTAGTCAACTTAGTCAACTAGCCCCTCCAACAAAGGCAATGAATTAAGTCCTAAATAAATCTTTGAGAAATTTAAAGCATGTATTTCTTCAGATGCCTCAATTTTTTCTTTAGGTTCTAAGGACTAGAATCCTTCCCTAAATAATTTCTAGGGATGTAGGAAACATATATACTTCTCAAAACCACCTAGTAGAATCATCATCCATAATCATAAGCCAAGGATATTTTCATGAGGTCATTTGTAGCTTTTTGAGGCATACTTTTGGGCCTTGGATGAATAAAATCTTCCATTACGAAAGGCCTTATGTGGTGGGTCAAGTTCCCATTCATGTCCCTTCAGCCTTAGAAGCAACCTTTAGGGCTCAAAGTCCAATTTTTCCTCCCTAAACCATGGTCAATGTTATCTAAATCCTCAAATATTTATTTATTACCTAAGGCACAACCTTATTCCCTAAGCTATTTCAAGGGCCCTAGGGCATATAACTATTACTCAAAACCACCTAGTGGCATTGCCATTTTAAAGAATAGGATATGTACACCATCAAGAGGTTATGTGTCTATGTTTGGGGCATCCTTATTATACCTAGATGGATAAAATATTTCTTTATATCCAAAGATTCATGTTTCCTCCTCTAACCATGTCTAAGGGCCTAGGACCCATGTTTGGGGTGGCATTATTAACCCCAAATTTCTAAAATATTTCTTTAGAGCCTAATGTTATAGTCTCCTTCCCTAATCATGTTCAAATTTGTATACGGTTTAAGTTCTTATTCATGTATCTATATCCTTAAAAGATATAATTGTTGCTTAAGGCCTATGTTTCATCCCCCAACCATGGTTAAGGATACCTGGGATGATACAAATCTTTCTTTAGAACCTAATACATGTACTTCCTCCCTAGATCATTTATAGGGGTCTATGACACATACCTACTACCCAAAAATTTCTAGTGGCACTAACATCCACAATCGTAAGTGAAAGACATCCCAATAAACCATGCAATGTTGTTTAAGGCACCCTTCTTGGTCCTACATGGATAAAAACATCTTGTAAAACATATGCTTCATGTTTCCTCCCTTGACCATGTCTAGAGCCATGAGACCAGTGTTTGAGTAGACATGATTGTCCCCAAATGCATAAAATATTTTTTAAAGGCCTAAGTCTAGGGTTTCCTCCCCAAATCATGTTAAAGATATTATGATCCTAATTTGGTGCTAAAAGACTTCTAATAGATCCTCCATCTTCTCTTAAAGTCCAAGTATTTTTTATAATGTTCTTATGTGGTGTTCTAAGTCCTAACTCATGTCCCTTCATCCTTATAATCCACCTTTAGGGCTTGAGGCATGAGTTTCCTCCCCTAACCATGGTCAGGGATGCTCTAGATTCATCAAAATTTTAAGGAATCTAAATAAGGTCATTGCCTAGATACGTTAATATTTTGTTAACACCTAATGGATGGTCATTTTCCTACCTACTACTCAAAACCACCTACTAGTATCAACATCCTCATAGCCCAAGGATATCATCAAGAGGCCATGTGGATTTGTTCAAGGCATCCCACCTATCATTCTATGGCTAAAAGATTCCATTATAGCCTAAGCTTCATGTTCCTCCCTTGACCATGTACAAGGCCCTAAGGCCCGTGTTTTAGGTGACATTATTGGCCTCAATTTCATACAAAATTTTGTTAGGCCTTAAGGCAAGGGTCTCCTCAACCAACCATGTTCAAGGTAATGTAACCCAAATCTAGTGAAAAAAACCTTCCAAATGATTCGATATCCCCTCTTAAAAGCCAAAGATCTCATAGAAAATTCATGTGTGGTGGTTCAAAGTCCTCATTCATGTCTCTTCAACCTTAGAAGCCACCTTTAGGGCTTAAGGTATGATATTCCTCCCCTACTCATGGTCAAGGGAATGTGATTCATACTTACATATCAAAACGTCTAATAATGCCCATATCCAAATTAAAAGAGAGATGGTACCCTCAAGACATTACATGTGGTAGTTCAAGATAATGTTCTTAGAGTTTGATGCCTTGAATCTTAGCTTTGGTCCTGAGGATTGATTTTCCTCTCTTGATCATGTTTTTTTCCCATAACCTATGCTAGTGCTTAAATCCTTCTAGTGGTGTCCATATTGAAATTCAAAGGACAAATATTTCATAAAGAGATTATATGTTGTGGTTCAAGAACACAATGATGGTTCTTGATCCCTAAAAGCTACTAATTTTTAGGCTATAGAACAAGTGGCATCACTTGAACATGGTCCAAGTCTTCAAATCAATACCCATCCTTAAAAAACCTCTCATGGTGCCAATATGGCCCATTTTGAGGAATCCTTGATCCATAACTTGTGCTTGGAAAATTTAATGGTTCACGTAAGTCCACTTAGAGACCAAATATCCCTCTTGGAGGTCATGTGTTTCTATTGTATCTTAATTCCTATAGTCTTCATCAAAACTTGGGTTACAACCGACCCCCCATCCCTCCACCATAGCTATGTTGCTGAGGCCCATACCTAATACTAAAAACTTCCTAATATCATTAATATTCAGATTCAAATAGTAAGGATATGCTTGAGATCTCATGTGTAATGAATGAAGGTTTCATTATTTTACCTTGATTCTTAAAACCTTCCTTTATAATATAAGGCTTATGTTACTTTATGGAGTCTAAACTCCATATGAACCAATACGTCATGGATATATATATATATATATAGATAGATAGATAGATAGATAGAGATAGAGAGAGAGAGAGAGAGAGAGAGAGAGAGAGAGAGAGAGATATCCAATTTTAAGGTCACGGCTAAGAGAGACACCAAATTGGTGTATGAGACCCCCCTCAATGCCAAATTGGTATATGAGGCACATCGATTTGACTGCTAAGTCTAGGAAGTCATACATACTCTACCCCATTTGATTTTAAACCCCTGACCTCTTAGGAGGAAACACATGCTCTTAACTATTAGGCCCACTCAAGTTATAGAGAGAGAGAGAGAGAGAGAGAAAGAGAGAGTTAGTGTTACCCATGAGTTGGGGGGTGTTTGAGTTGTAACCTTGTTTGTTGATTTGTGTGGGTCTAGAGAGAGAGAGAGTTGGTGTTATCCATGAGTTGGGGGGTGTTTGAGTTGTAAGCTTGTTTGTTGGTTTGTGTGGGTCTAGATTACTCGTTCAAATTTTATGGGGAGGGGTTGAGCAAGGGAGTCACCTTTGGAGGAACTATGTTGAGTATCCAAGCTCAAACAAAACTTTGCACAAATCTTGGTGTCAAGAAAATTTTAGGGGCTAATATTCCCAAGGGGGCTAGTTTCAATTCTTTTTGTAAAAAGCAATTCACTAATTTCCATTTTCTCTAAAAATTATTGGCCTAAATTTTATAATATAAAATTATTTTATCTTAAAAATGACCAAAATTTTATAAATGTTATATAAAATCATTGGAAATTTGAATACTTTTATAAAATATCCCTAAATTTTTTACAATTTTCATATTAGGAACTAGTACAATTTGTCAATATTTCTACACTTTAAGATAAATTTCTATTCTTAAAATTTTGGCCTCTTGGTAATTAGTATCGATGTGTAGAACAATTTGTTTTGTAAGTTCTTTCCACTTACATTAAAGGTAGCCCAACTTAAATTCTATAGTATAATATATAATATATATATATATTATATTATATATATTATATATATATATATATATATATATATATATATTATAATTAATTATATTATATTAAAATCTTAAATTTATATTAATTTCTATTTTTCACATAAAATTGACAATTTGATATCAAAATTAATCAAATCAATGTAAAATAAATAATCCTACAACCCAATGGTAAATCATTATGAAATGTTGGATGACAGTATATTATAGATTCATAATTCAATATCTCTTTCCTCATCATCTCCGAGAAGAAATACGTTATAATATCTTTGTTATAAGAAGAGTTTTCGCGAAAATCACATGAAGAAAACCTTTGTCGACGCATTCCGAACCAACCAGTGTGGTTCATCGTCACGACAAGTTGAAGAAACAGAACCAGCTTTGCATGTTAAATACTCTGAGGAGAGCCTCCAACGGCTAAGTTTGACTTAGGGACCAGAGTCATAAAATCATTTTTATAATTTCAAGGAACTTAGGGACCAGAGTCATAAAATCATTTTTATAATTTCAAGGAACTTAGGGACCAGAGTCATAAAATCATTTTTATAATTTCAAGGAAGTTAGTTATATTCGGTGACCATACCTTTAAAAAAAATAAAAATAAAAAAAAAATTGGTGTTTAAGTTAATAGATAGTTAAAAAGTATCATTTAATAATGAAAAATGATAAGTTATTTGTAATTGAAATGGGATTTAGTTATATGGAAGACCTTTCATTTTAATATAAATATATATAAAAAATTTTTAAGATAAGTTAGTGAATAAATATTATTTAGAACGAAAATAAGTTAAATTAAAAATAAATTTATTTATTTATTATATTTATTATTAAATAACAATACAATAGATAAATCTAATTAAGGAACCTAGTAGTAAAGGTTAAGTTGTTTGAAAAAAATAAAATCAATAAAATAAAATAAATATTTTATCTATTTATTTATTTTTTATTTTTATTTATTTATTTTTATTTTCTTTTTTTCTTTTTTTTTCAACTAACTTTAACCTTTACCAGCTACGTTCTTAATTAGATTTATCTATTGTATTTTATTTATTTATTTGTGTAATTTTTTTTTTTAATTTAACCATTTAAGATTGAATTGAGGCTTCTGTGATCCATAACATTTATAAGAAATATTTCAATGTAAATCACATGCAGAAAACAAGTGTGGTTCATCACTAGGACAAGTTGAAACAGATCCAGCTTCGCATAGGAGAGAGCTTCCAATGGCTACTTTTGACTTTAGGACAAGTTGATGCAGAAAACAAGTGTGGTTCATCATCAGGACAAGTTGAAACAGATCCAGCTTCGCATAGGAGATCCTCCAATGGCTACTTTTGACTTTAGGACAAGTTGAAACAGATCCAGCTTTGCATAGGAGAGCCTCCAATAGCTACTTTTGACTTTAGGTTATAAAAAATTATTCTAATTTAAAGAATATTAGCTATAAAAATATATAAATAATATGAAAGTATAAGTTATTAATAACTTAATATTATATGTTAGTTAAGCATTTACATGGGATTATTTATTAAATTATCTCTTCTATTATATTTATTATATATATATAAAATACAAGTTTGTAGAATTATACAACTATTGCAACAGAAAATTCAGAAATAAAAATGTAAAATGTATAATAATAAAAATATATATATATATATAGATTATATATACATACTAAATAATAATAATAATAAATTAAAATAAGATAATAAAATAATAAAATTATATATAATATATATAGAGAGATGAATAGGAAAAAGAAGTCTATAAAAATACTGAAATTTGAAAAAAAAAATAATAATACTATAATGAATGATAAAAAAAAAAACATTATAATAAATAATTAATAGATCAAGCTAGCGAATAATCTACAAGAGAAGGATAAAACATGATAAACCACAGAGCTTGAAAGGGGAAAACCGCTAGGAGGAAGGAAAAGATAAGGCTCAACGAAAACGATCCGCGAAAAAGAGGGAAAAACGAAAGCAAGACTAGGAAAAAAGAGCAGGGATAGCTACTAATCTTCCAGCTGTCATCTCTATTGAGATTTTTCGGCCTTCTTTCAATTTCAATAGCTTCTCTAAATTTACGGTGATGGAACTGCGCAACCTTGGCAATAACCTTGGCCTCCTCAAAACTTTTATCTTAAAATTTCTTTATATATATTTATATTAAAATAAAAACTCTTCCATATAACTAAATCCCATTTAAATTACAAATAACTTATAATTTTTAATTATTAAATGATACTTTTTAACTATCTATTAACTTAAACACCAATTAAAATTATTTTTTATATTTTTATATATATTTTAAAGGTATGGTATGGAATATAACTAACTTCCTTGAAATTATAAAAATGATTTTATGACTCTGGTCTCTAAGTCAAAATTAACCTAACCGTTGGAGACTCTGCTCAGACTATTTAACATGCAAACCTGGATCTGTTTCTTCAACTTGTCCTGACGATGAACCACACCGGTTGGTTCGAAACACATCGACAAAAGTTTTCTTAATGTGATTTTCCCCGAAACTCTTATTATAATTGATATGGATCACAAAAGCCTCAATTCAATAATATCTTTGTTCTGTTGTGTTTTCCACAGTTATATTTCAAGATCTACGTGAATAGGTAATACATCTGACTAACAGTAAAATGAGCATACTGTGTTATCAAGTTCAGTTCAGTTACTTCCAAAGTGAACTCATCAAGTTCAGTTCAGTTCAAGATACTCCGTAAAATAAGCATATTGTGTTACAAAATAATCCCTCTGAAGTGAAGTCATCAAGTTCAGTTTTGAGTTATTTTTAGAGAGCTAAATTTAGTTTGGTGTGACCTAAAAATTAAGATAGTTATTTTCTATCGAGTCTTTATATCTATTGATTTCCTCCTCTGCCCATATATCAGATTGGTATCAGAGGTAAGTTGTTAATGTAACACAGTCCACTTTGATCCCTCTGGATTTTGTAATCTGCACACAGGTTCTTATATTATTCTGACATTTTTCTTTTCTTTTTTTCATCACAGTTTTGGAGAAGAGGAAATTCTGACATATTTTGGTTCAATCCCAGAGCTAACATGGAGTATGGAGATCAAAATTCTAATCACCCAACAGTCGGAGCGTATGAAAATCACGATGCGTGGGAAGGTGACTCTGTGAATGACTTGGTGACTCTGTGAATCACTTGGTATATTGTTAACTAATTCAATTACTTAAAAGTTGAACGAGGTTAAAATAACCATTAGTAATGTTTTCATATGTCATACCATTCTAATAGGTTCAATAAATATTTGGTATTACTAATTTCAAATAGTTATTAGTTCTTTGTTAGGTTGATCTTCCTAATTTTCTCCATGTTTCTTGGGGGAGAATATTAACTTGCAACACGAAACCAACTACAACTTGATTTATCATGAAACCATCTATCATGAGGTCTACTTGAGGGTCATAGTCATCTAATTTTATACCATGAGATAATTGGCATAAGTTCTTGTGCATATTTTTCTCCTCATTATAGCCTTTAATTATATAGAGGATTTCAATCAATTGTTCAATTAATTGTTACCTTTTTAGAAATTCTAGATATTTCCTCTAATATATTGCCTTTGGTCGACCTTTATTTCCCAACTTTGTTATTAATAATTTGACTGCCTTTTCATCATTTCATCATGTTGTTGCATGTTAGGATATTGGGAAGTACCTCTTGGTGGTTGGAAGATTGGTTGTGTTCTTGGGTTATTCTCTTGTCCTGCTCTTGATCTAGTGATGACATGTAAATTTTTGGAATTTAGTACCTCCTTATTTGGAATGGAGTGGATAATATTTACAACTCTTTTATTCATTACAATTTCTAGCATTCTAGGAAAATCCTATAAAGAATTATCACCTAACCCGCACATGTTGTAGAATTGAAAATTAGTTTTATCCTTCAAGGGGAAGCTACACTTGGTATGACCTGCCTATTAGCATGTGAAGCAACATATTCTTCCTAGAAACCTTGACCCTATCCATTGAACCTGCTTTTCTTCCACCATATCCTCCTCTTCCTTGATAACTATTTACTTTGCCTCATTGTGTTGTTGGAATGCTCGACTAGCCGGATGTGTGTGTGTGGTATACAATATGATAGTTTGGTTTGTTTCTCCCATTCAATTGGAATTCCTGAGTGGAACGGGTGTTGTATTCACATATAGTGCACCATTTAGGTTTTTTATTTCTGAAATTGCATTGACTAAACTCTCTTGTGGTATGACTTGACATGACTTGGCATGTTTCATTAATATAAGACTATTTGAATGTTTTAGACATCTTGTTCGAAATAGCTTGAAAATTTTACAATTATGCCTTGTGTTCCTTTCATTTCTATAATTGGTGTACCACAAATCATTTTTTTTCATTTACAAAATCAAAAGAGATTGTTGTAGGTGCTCAATTTTTTATTCTATTCTTTTATCGGTCAACAAGGAGGTTGACTGTTAGTCGTCATATGTTTTGATATGTTGGGCATTTTTTAGTGCTTCCTCACATGATGTGATTTCATGCATTCTTAGAGGCCCTTAGTTTCTACGTGATAATCCAACAACATAACATTAGACCAGGAGAGCTTCGTCAATGGTGTATGGGATTTGACTCAACAAATACTTAAATCTTTTGTCATGCTTTCTCATTTCTTCCTAAGTTCTTTGTTTAATCTATTTGAGCTTTTGTGCTACAATTTGGTTTAAATATTGGGCTTTAAAGAAGGTATTACTTTTGGTATAGTTCTCTGTGAATTCCATGAACAATGTCAAGGATATTTTCCAACTATTAGCTAAGAATTGTGCCATTTTCTTATATTAATTTGTGATATCATTGGTTGTCCATAACTTTTCATAAATGAACCAATGCTTTTTGGGATCCTCTTCTTACTTATAGAAGGGGATATGCCCCAATCCCATGTCTATTTGTTAAGATGGATTATGTATTATTTTCTTTATACTTGGGTTTCGTCTTGCTACGATGGTATACTCAAATAATTTAGTAGGTTGAATGGTCTCAACTATTATGGCAGATCCTACCTTGACACTTTGTATATGATTGAATCATGAGGTACACACTTTATTTTCAATTTCAATGCTTGCAAGAGTTATAAAGTTGTTATTGGTTTGCAACCATTTATCTATATAATTGGAAATCTTATAGATTGCAATGGTTCGTCATCTCAACTTCTATCTTCTTCTTCTTCTACATATATTAGTCTCAAAAGGGGAGTATGTTCCTAATATTTCTTATATGGAAAAGTATATCTTCATTTTCCTCGTTGTTAATCCAAGTATTTTAACTACTAGTATTTGAACTTAGAGATAATATTTTAAATTTCCTTGGTTGTCTCTTTTGTACCAAACCAAGGAAGGTTCTAAGTCAATAGGGAGTCTTTTATAGAGAAATTCTCTTATAGCAAGACTTTTTCTACTTTATTCAAGGGAATTAATGGTATATATTCATAAACTTTTTCTACTATCAAGGGAATTAATGGTATTTATAGCAAGACTTTTTCTACTTGGAATTAATGGTATATATTCATAAACTTCCATACTATCTACATGCCTATTATGGCTTACTTTTAGACTATTGCTTCTCCTTCAAGTCATTGATGTTATGCCTCTCCACTATAGGTGCTCTATGCTGACCTTATAAGAGTCCCATGCATATTCGATCTCCTACTCTAGAGCATCTTTATGCCTTCACTTCTGGAAACTATTTTCCTCCCTCATATGTTATTGAGTTCTTCATCGAGTTTCCTCATCAAGTGTATACTCTCGTATTCTTGAAGCTAATCATTTCTCTCCCATTCTAACTATCAATTTATTTACCTCTCTTTCTTCTTATTCTCTATTTATACCTCATGAACATCTCCCCACCCCCCTCCCCCCTCCCCCCCAATCATTGACTTGACTTAATCTTGGTTAGAAACAAGGATTTCATCGAACATTTTCATTTACTCAATAATTAGTCCCATGCTTCTCTTTTATATTTACAATGGGTGTTAAGGAATTTATCCCAATAAACTTGTGACTTATTATGGTCAGAATTTATTGGGTTTTGCAAGGGTAGTCTATATTCAACTATATGGCTAACTCCTCTATCGAGGAGAAATTTATGAAGTAGGTATAATAACACATAAACTTTTGTGAAATTCATCATAGAACCTTGCTTTTATTTTTTCAACAAAGTTGTGTTCTTCTGTTGCTTTCTCCTCATAGAAATCATTCAATGTTTTGTCTACCCATTCATGAAAATATTTTTTCTTGTCATTGGTCAGTTTTAGCACTAACTGACCATCAACTTCTATTTGTTGCATTAGGTTCTTGGAAAATATACTTATTTATATCGATTTTGACAAATTCAATAAACTTCTCATGTGCTTCAGTGAAGAAATGTGCCCTGGTTTCTATGATGTATAGTTGATTTCTCCTTCAGTAATTTTTTAAGTAATTATTAATATATCTCTCCCACCACTCTCGCATCTCTTCCAAAGTTAACACCAATGTGAGAATATTGTATAAACTCAGGTCCAAAAATACCGACAACAAAACCAATGTTGTAGTCTAGTGAAAAGTATGCATTAGTTAAAATAGAGTGGAACATCAATTAAGCTTAAAGAGTAATATGCATCATGTGAAAGAGCCAAAGAGACACAAAAGTAGTATAAAACCAACAAAAGCACATTTTTTATAGATATATCTTGCAATAGAAACCAACTAACTACATGGAGTCGAGTACATACATATTTATATCCTTCCAAGCAATTATAGTAGTTTAACTACCTCAACTAACTTGTCTTAACTAACTTGGTCAAATGGCTTGACATATGAGTCAACTGACTTATAATACATCTTTAGTGTATCGACTCGACTGCACTAGTCGACTTAGTCAACTAGCCCCTCCAACAAAGGCAATGAATTAAGTCCTAAAGAAATCTTTGAGAAATTTAAAGCATATATTTCTTCAGATGCCTCAATTTTTTCTTTAGGTTCTAAGGACTAGAATTCTTCCCTAAATAATTTCTAGGGACTTAGGAAACATATATACTTCTTAAAACTACCTAGCAAAATCATCATCCATAATCATAAGCCAAAGATATCTTCAAGAGGTCATTTTTGGCTTTTTGAGGCATACTTCTGGGCTTTGGATGAATAAAATCTTCCATTACGAAAGGCCTTATGTGGTGGGTCAAGTTCCCATGCATGTCCCTTCAGCCTTAGAGCAACCTTTAGGGCTCAAAGTCCAATTTTTCCTCCCTAAACCATGTTCAATGTTATCTAAATCCTCAAATATTTATTTATTACCTAATACATGACCTTCTTCCCTAAGCTATTTCAAGGGCCCTAGGGCATATAACTACTACTCAAAACCACCTAGTGGCATTGCCATTTTAAATAATAGGCTAAGTACACCATCAAGAGGTTATATGTCTTTGTTTCGAGCATCCTTATTATACCTAGATGGATAAAATATTTCTTTATATCCGAAGATTCATGTTTCCTCCTTTGACCATGTCTAAGGCCCTAGGACCCATGTTTGGGGTGGCATTATTGGCCCCAAATTTCTAAAATATTTATTTAGGGCCTAATGTTATAGTCTTCTCCCCTGATCGTGTTCAAATCCGTATATGGTTTAAGTCCTTATTCATGTATCTATAGACTTAAAAGATATATTTATGGCTTAAGGTCTATGTTTCATCCGCCAACCATGGTTAAGGATACCTTGGATGATATAAATCTTTTTTTAGAACGTAATGCATTTCCTTCCTCCCTAGATCATTTATAGGGGTCTATGACACATGCCTACTACTCAAAACTATCTACTGGCACTAACATCCACAATCGTAAGGGAAGGACATCCCAATAAACCATGAAATGTTGTTTAAGGCACCCTTCTTGGTCCTTGATGGATAGAAACTTTCTTTAAAACCTATTCTTCATGTTTCCTCCCTTGACCATGTCTAAAGCCATGAGACTGGTGTTTGAGTAGACATGATTGTCCCCAAATGCATAAAATATTTTTAAAGGCCTAAGTCTAGGGTTTCCTCCCCAAATCATGTTAAAGATATTATGATCCTAATTTGGTGCTAAAAGACTTCTACTAGATCCTCCATCTTCTCTTAAAGTCCAAGTATTTTTTAGAAAGATCTTATGTGGTGTTCTAAGTCTCAACTCATGTCCCTTCATCCTTATAATCCACCTTTAGGGCTTGAGTCATGAGTTTCCTCCCCTAACCATGGTCAGGCATGCTCTAGATTCATCAAGGGTTTAAGGCATCTAAAGAAGGTCATGCCCTAGATGCCTTAATATTTTTGTTAACACCTAATGGATGGCCATTTTCCTACCTACTACTCAAAACCACCTACTAGTATCAACATCCTCATAGCCCAAGGATATCATCAAGAGGCCATGTGGAGATGTTCAAGGCATCCCACTTGTCATTCTATGGCTAAAAGCTTCCATTATAGCCTAAGCTTCATGTTCCCCCCTTGACCATGTACAAGGCCCTAAGGACCATGTTTTATGTGACATTATTGGCCTCAATTGCATACAATATTTTGTTAGGGCTTAAGGCGAGGGTTTCCTCAACCAACCATGTTCAAGGTAATGTAACCCAAATCTAGTGAAAAAACCTTCCAAATGATTCGATATCCCCTCTTAAAATCCAAAGAGCTCATAGAAAATTCATGTGTGGTGGTTCAAAGTCCTCGTTCATGTCTCTTCAACCTTAGAAGCTACCTTTAGGGCTTAAGGTATGAGATTCCTCCCCTACTCATGGTCAAGGGAATGTGATTCATACTTACATATCAAAACGTCTAATGATGCCCATGTCCAAATTAAAAGGGAGATGGCACCCTCAAGACATTACATGTGGTAGTTCAAGATAATGTTCATAGAGTTTGATGCCTTGAATCTTAGTTTTGGTACTAAGGCTTGATTTTCCTCTCTTGACCATGTTTTTTTCCCATAACCTATGGTAGTGCTTAAATCCTTCTATTGGTGTCCATATTGAAATTCAAAGGACAAATATTTCATAAAGAGATCATATGATGTGGTTCAAGAACACAATGATGGCTCTTGATCCGTAAAAGTTACTATTTTTTAGGCTATAGAACAAGTGGAATCACTTGAACATGGTCCAAGTCTTCAAATCAATACCCATCTCTTAAAACCCTCTCATGGTGCCAATATGGCCCATTTTGAGGAATCCTTGATCCATAACTTGTGCTTGGAAAATTTAATGGTTAACATAACTCCACTTAGAGACCAAATATCCCTCTTAGAGGTCATGTGTTTCTCTTGTATCTGAATTCCTATAGTATTCACAAAACTTGGGTTACACCCTACCCCCCATCCCTCCACCATAGCTATGATGCTGAGGCCCATATCTAATACTAAAAACTTCCTAATATCATTAATATTCACATTCAAATAGTAAGGATATGCTTGAGATCTCATGTGTAATGAATGAAGTTTTCATTATTTTACCTTGATTCTTAGAGCCTTCCTTTATTGTATAAGGCTTAGGTTTCCTCATTCAAGGATGTATAGGGCCCAAGAAATCATGTGCCTAGTATCAAAAATCCCTTGATGGCACCCATATATTTAGTTAAAGGAAGGGATTAGCATGAGAGGTATTGTGTGGAAAATTAAGGTGTTTTTCATACCCAAGAATTTAAAAAATATTACTTTAGGGTCTAATCACTGCATTTCCTCCCATGACCATGTCAAGGGCCTCGAGAGTTATAACTAGTGTACAAACTATCCTAATGATGCAAGTGTCCCTATTTGGGAGACAATGACTTCCTCAATATGTCAAGTGTGGCAGTTCAAGGCATTGGTCCAAGGACCTTGACACTACAAAGAAACATTTATGGACTAAAGCCCAAGTTTCATTCTCTTACCATGTTAAGCACCACAGTACTTAGAATTAATGCTCAAATCCTCTAATGTCATTAATATGCCCATAGTGAAGAGTATACATCACACAAAGACTAGTCATAAAAGCATGCACACACTACTCAAAGTCATTGGTATTCTTGAAAATGTTTCATGAATATTCCTTAAAAATGTACACACACTTTAAATGTGCACATAATTTTAGATATGTGTGCGCACTTTTAAGGACATGTGTGCATTCTTTAAAAATCTAAGTTACTAAGCATGTGTGGTGGTTTGGGAGCACCAATAATAAAAATTATGAATGTGTGCATGTTTTTAAGAATGCATACACATTATTGGTAAGCACCATCCTACAAACCCCATTACCACCTTTCCAACCATTAACTTTATTCAAACACCTTATCAAAAAAAGAAAAAAAAAATCATTTTTTTTTAACTTTCTATTTTTTTGTCTTTCTCAAATTTAATAATAATAATAATAATAAAACTTAAAGCACAAAAAACACAAAATTTCCAATCTCTACCTAAACTTTACATAAACAATAATTATAACATTTAAACCTTAGATAAACAACAAATATAACATTAATTACAACGAGGTAAAACAATGCATTTTTCCATAAATAAAGTCACTCTGCCTAGGACATGTGAAACATACCCTATTTCAGTAATACATAAGAGCATAAAAACCATCTTAATGATTTTATCTCCATGAAATTGGAATAAAATACAAAAGAAATATAGTGTGAAATCTCTTTCTTAACCCTACTTTCCTACAAAAATCAAAACCTTAAATATAAAGGTTTTTTTTGGTAAGTTAGGCATTGGTGAGGCTACATTATGATCATGTCTAAGAATAACACCCAAATAGGTTAAGGAATTGAACCAATGACTTAAAGTATAGGAGTGTCTTAACAATGCACCTGATCATCCTCTATTCAAAACACGACCTTAAACATAAAAGTTAATAAAAGCCTATTATCTTATAATTTTGATATATCATTAATCTAGATCATAATTTTAAACTTTAATATTAATAAAGTTTATTACTTTATAATTTAGATATATCTTTGATTAAAGTCTATAAATTATTAGAATATTTATAATTTAATTTTAATATATTCATAGATAATTTTGAGTTTAAATTAATTTACTTATTAATTGATGCATGACCCTTGTTATTTCACACGTGTCTCTTATCTCAATTTTTTTCCCAAGAATTTGAATCAATTACTTTATGGAGTCTAAACTCCATAATGAACCAATACCTCATGGATGGTATATATATATATATATATATATATATATATATATATATATATATATATATAATATAGTATATACAATTTTAAAGTCACGACTAAGTAAGACATCAAATTGGTGTATGAGACCCCTTTGTTTGTGGGACAATGGGACCCACCTCAGCGCCAAATTGGTGTATGAGGCGCAGCGATTTGACTGCTAAGTCTAGGAAGGGATACATACTCTACCCCCTTTGGTTTCAAACCTGTGACCTCTTAGGAGGAAACACATGCTCTTAACCATTAGGCCCACTCAAGTTGTAGAGAGAGAGAGAGAGAGAGAAAGAGAGAGTTAGTGTTACCCATGAGTTGGGGGTGTTTGAGTTGTAAGCTTGTTTGTTGGTTTGTGTGGGCCTAGAGAGAGAGAGAGTTGGTGTTACCCATGAGTTGGGGGGTGTCTGAGTTGTGAGCTTGTCTGTTGGTTTGTGTGGGTCCAAGTTATGGGTTCAAATTTTATGGGGAAGGGTTGAGGAATGGAGTCACCTTTGGAGGAACTATGCTAATTATCCAAGCTCAAACAAAACTTTGCACAAATCTTGGTGTGAAGAAAATTTTAGGGGCTAATATTCCAAAGTAGGCTAGTTTCCATGCTTTTTGTAAAAAACAATTCATTAATTCCCATTTTCACTAAAAATTATTGGCCTAATTTTTATAATATAAAATTATTTTACCTTAAAAATGATCAAAAATTTATAAATACTATATAAAATCATTGAAAATTTGAATACTTTTATAAAAAAATCCCTACATTGAAATAGTACAATTTGTCAAGATTTCTACACTTTAAGATAAATTTCCATTCTTAACATTTTTGTCACTTGGTAATAAGATCATATAGACAAAATCTTGTTGAAAATTCTTCCACTTACCATTAAAAATAGCCCAACATAAAATTTTATATATATACATATTATATATATAGTATATATATATAATATATATATATCATATATATTATATAATTAATATTATAAATTTCTATTTTTCACACAAAATTAATCAAATTTAAACCAAAATAAACCACTTTAATCCCTACCACCTATATTAAAATCAATGTAAAATATGTGAAATAAATGTAAAATAAATAATGGTAAAACCCATTAATATTATAAATTTCAATTTTTATGACAAAATTTACAATTTGATATCAAAATTAATCAAATTTAAACTAAAATAAACTTTAATCCCACCACCATATTAAAATCAATGTAAAATAAATAATCCTACAACCCAATGGTAAATCATTATGAAATGTTGGATGACATTATATTATACATTCATAATTCAATATCTCTTTCCTTATCATCTCCGGGAAGAAATACGTTATAATATCTTTGTTCTGTTGTGTTTTCCACAGTTATATTTCAAGATCTACGTGAAGAGGTAATACATCTGACGAACAGTAAAATGAGCATACTGTGTTATCGAGTTCAGTTCAGTTCAGTTACTTCCAAAGTGAAGTCATCAAGTTCAGTTCAGTTCGAGATACTGCGTAAAATAAGCATATTGTGTTACAAAATAATCCCTCCGAAGTGAAGTCATCAAGTTCAGTTTTGAGTTATTTTTCGAGAGCTAAATTTGGTTTGGTGTGACCTAAAAATTAAGATAGTTATTTTCTATCGAGTCTTTATATCTATCGATTTCCTCCTCTGCCCATATATCAGATTGGTATCAGAGGCAAATTGTTAATGTAACACAGTCCACTTTGATCACTCCAGATTTTGTAATCTGCACACAGGTTCTTATATTATTCTGACATTTTTCTTTTCTTTTTTTCATCACAGTTTTGGAGAAGGAGAAATTCTGACATATTTTGGTTCAATCCCAGAGCTAACATGGAGTATGGAGATCAAAATTCTAATCACCCAACAGTCGGAGCGTATGAAAATCACGATGCGTGGGAAGGTGACTCTGTGAATGATGATGATCCAGATTTCTCGACGCTCATGATTGATGATGCAGATTTCGCGAGGCGTTTTGAATATTTCTCGAGGGTCATGATTGATGATTTCGCGAGGCGTGTTGAATTAATTTTTGGTCAAAATGGTGATCAAGATTTCGTACTGCCCCGAGGATTCCTTTTTGGTCAAAATGGTGATGAAGATTACGGGCTTGAACAATTTGATTTAGGTTTTCCTCAAAATGGTCGTCGAGGTCACTGGATTCAAGATTTTGACTTAAATTTTGGCGAAATTGGTGATGAAGATTACAGGATGGAAGAATTTCACAGAATGGTTGACCAACTTGTTATTGAAAATGACGATGGTGATTCCAACGTGAGAAGCGCTGATCCTGCAAAACCGAGGGAAGCAACTGATAGTTTGACAACAGTCCACATAGTTTGCCCTCCTCAGGATGGTGTGGATTCACCGTGTTGTATCTGCCTTGAAATGATTGATGTGGGTCAAGTGGGCAACCAATTACCCTGTACCCATATTTTTCATGCCCAATGCATCGTCAATTGGCTTCATGTCAAAAAAGTATGCCCTCTCTGTCGTTACAAAATCCCCACAGATTGAGACCCAGGGGGACAACCAGAAAATTAATGCATGGATGATTAGAACTCGAGATGAGTTATGTATTGAGTCTCCGAATTTGAGATAATTTTGTGTTTTATTAATTTAGCTTTGTGGGTTATGAAAGCATTTTTAGTTTGAGGTGGTTTGTAAATTAAGTGTGCATTTAAGTTTCTTGAAACATGTTGTATTGGCCAGTTGTGATATTAATGAAATATTTGTATATGATGTAATATTAACAGTTTAATAAACATTTATGACATAGTTTTATTTGATGTAGTCTTGGTATTGTATATTTAAAAGCTACTTATTATTCCAAAAAAATTATTTCGGTTTAAAAAAAAAATAATTTTTATTTTTCTCTGTATTCTATGTTTTTTAATTTTTATTATTGGGTTCATGGTATTAGATCAATGCAGTGATTCACTATTTTCTGTGATTTGATAAAATAGAGGTGAATATCTATGGTTAAGAATCATGTTATAATGTAAGTATTAATTTTTTATTGCTTTAATTAAATTTAAATATGGTTAAGAAATCATTATTTTAATTCATATGGTAAAATAGATTTTAATTTATAGCTACTATTTATATTATATATTTTAACGTGATATGTATATTATGATTTTGTTTTTAACCTCAATGGTTAGCTCAAGTGGTCTAAGTACTCCAGATTTCCCATGCTTTCATTATATATATATAATAATATATATATATATATATATACTATATATATATATATATATATATATATATAAATTCCTAAATTTATTAAGAAAAAACAAAATTAACATATAAAAAATGGATTTTATTATTTTTAATCAAACATTTAAATGTTGGGCTCAATTAATAATAAAAATTTAAAGAAATAAAAATAATCAAAATTAATTTGCTATATTTTAATGTTGTGAATAGGCTTTGTTACAATACCATGGCTTATCAATACCACATGCCCAAAAACTATAACTTATTTCACAACCAAATTTTTTTCTAACAATATGAAAATATTGTTAACCATGGATATTTACCTGCATTTTATCGTAGATATTAAGAACTTGAAATTTAATTAGTCTTTGTTACAATGTCGTGGGCCAATACCATGACTTACCAATACTACATGCCCAAAAAAACATAACTTATTTCACAATCAAAATATTTTAGAACAATATGAAAATATTATTAACCATGGATATTCACCCCCACCTTACCATGGATATTATTAACTTGTAAATAGACTTTGTTACAATAACATGGCTTATCAATACCACATGCCCAAAAAAACACAACTTATTTCACAAAAAAAAAAAAAAAAAAAAAAAAAAAAAAAAAAAAAAAAAAAAAAAAAAAAATTATAACAATATGACAAGATCCTTAATCATGGATATTCAGCCCCACTTTGTCATTGATATTATGAACTTGTGAATAGACTTCATTATAATAGCATGGGATAATACCCTCTTATCAATACCACATGCCAAAAAATCATAACTTATTTCACAATCAAAATATTTTTCAACAATATGACAAGAACCATCCTACAACCCAATGGTAAATCATTATGAAATGTTGGATGACATTAGAACTCGAGATGAGTTATGTATTGAGTCTCCGAATTTGAGATAATTTTTTGTGTTTTATTAATTTAGCTTTGTGGGTTGTCAAAGCATTTTTAGTTTGAGGTGGTTTGTTTTTTTTTTCTCGGTAAAAGACTATCTAGACTATTGTATTATATGTATATTGAAATTTTTACAGTCAGTGAAACATGCCATCCAGGGCCAACAGATGCTCCCTGGATTTCTGAGCATGGAAAGCTCCCACGCGGGGCTGTGTCTACAAAATTCCCAGCATTCAAAGGCTCCCTCGCAGGGGCAGCATCAGCTAATTTCCCATAACCCTTTTCAAAATTGACCTCGTCTCTCCAGAGAGGCCCGACAGACAAGAAAACTAAAGCGCTAAGGTGCAGCATTACACAAAATAAGCCCATGACTGCCCACGCAGGGGCGTCTTACTAAAATTGACTGAAGATAATGGCCATCTGACAGCCAAATTTGATCCAACATGAACTCAACCGAGTTGAGAAATGACCAAAGACAATTCAGATATGAACAAGACAGAGGCAGAGATGTTTGCTGCCAGACAACATAACCATAATACAAAATTGAATTACCCGGTATTGCTTCAATCCTGGAAACGGGCGGAGGGTGGACGGTGGGCTGCAAGGTGTGCCTCAGCCTCCTCACATAGGCTTTTATCCTCCATGACGTGTGCCCAGCCATGTCCCTCTTCGATGCCTTCCCACATCGCCCTCCACTTCTCCTCTGTGAAGCCCGGAGGAGCTGGCCCCAATGATGGCGCGGGATCTTGCATGGGTTCCTTCCCTTTGCCGTCAGCTTCCAACAATGGTTGCGCAGCTGTTGCTTTCCCTTCCTCTCCGCCTGGTGGCACTGGTGGTGGCGCAACTGAGTCTTCCGCTTCTTCTGACGATTTGGTGAACAAGATTGAGATGTGGGCGCTGATGCCCACGTTCTCCGACGTGCTGCCCAAAGAGAAAATGACAGAGCCAAAGGTCGGAAGCCCCGTCTCTCCCGCACTCACACTACCAACCTCCAAGAACTGTCTAGCCTGCAATGGTGTTGCTTTTGCCCTCCGATGGCAGTAGCAACAACAACAGTGATGATGCTCCTCTTCTGCTGGGCATCGAGAGGATGATCCTCTTCCTGAACCTCTCCTGCTCGGCGGTCGTTCTCAAATCCTTGCCATAGAGCTTTCACCACGCTTGCCCTGTTCCAAGACCTCTGCCAACTGAATGATGACCCCGCGGTGCCCTGTGGGAGAATTCGAAGGCAGAAATGCCTCAGAAGCGCAAACACCAGGTGAATTATACCTTCGTTTCCGCGAGGAGTACCACCAACTACTGATGTTGCAGTAGTCCTCCCCAGACCAGGCTTTGCATGAGCATCGAATGTCCCCCCAATCCAATTTCCCCTGACCCTGCAGAAATCCTCGCTCAGCCTTGTTGTGAAATGGCAATCCGCCATCCTGCGAATGAATAAGCACTTGGAGGCTACGGATCGAGCCCGCCTTAATGGCTCTCTGTACATCCATACTGTCCCTCTGCTCGGCATTGAATGCCTGGAGCTCCGGCCTTCCCATTTTAATTCTTGACGGCGTATGACCATAACCGCTTGTCTTTGTCACGAGGCAGCACATGTTATGCATGTGTCTCGTCCGTCTGAGACGTGCCTTCACCCGCATCTGGGATGAGGTGGTTTGTTAATTAAGTGTGGATTTAAGTTTCTTGAAACATGTTGTATTGGCAAGATGTGATATTAATGAAATATTTGTATATCATGTAATATTAACAGTTTATTAAACATTTATGACATAGTTTTATTTGATGTAATCTTGCTACCGTATATTTAAAAGCTATTTATTATCCAAAAAAAATATTTCTGTTTAAAAAAAAGCAAATTTAATTTTTATTTTTCTCTGCATTCTACTTTTGTTAAATTTTTATTATTGGGTTCATCATGGTATTACATCAATATGATATTACATCAATGCAGTGATTCAATATCTTCTGTGATTTGATAAAATAGAGGTGAGTATCCATGGTTAAGAATCATGTTATATTGTAAGTATTAATTTTTTATTGCTTTAATTAAATTTAAATATGGTTAAGAAATCATTATTTTAATTTATATGGTAAAATAGATTTTAATTTATAGCTACTATTTATATTATATATTTTAACGTGATATGTATATTATGATTTTGTTTTAACCTCAATGGTTAGCTCAAGTGGTCTAAGTACTCTCCAGATTTCACATGCTTTCATTGTAATATATATAATATAATATATTATTATATATAATATATATCTAAATTTATTAATATAAAACAAAAAATTACAATATATAAAAAAATGGATTTTATTATTTTTAATCAAACATTTAAATGTTGGCTCAATTAATAATAAAAAGTTAAAGTAATAAAACTAATAAAAATCAAATTTTTATATTTTAATGTTGTGAATAGGCTTTGTTACAATACCATGGCTTATCAATACCACATGCCCAAAAACTATAACTTATTTCACAACCAATTTTTTTCTAACAATATGAAAATATTGTTAACCATGGATATTTACCTGCATTTTATGGTAGATATTAAGAACTTGAAATTTAATTAGTCTTTTTTACAATGTCGTGGGCCAATACCATGGCTTACCAATGCTACATGCCCAAAAAACATAACTTATTTCACAATCAAAATATTTTAGAACAATATGAAAATATTATTAACCATGGATATTTACCCCCACCTTACCATGGATATTATTAACTTGTAAATAGACTTTGTTACAATACCATGGCTTATCAATACCACATGCCAAAAAAACACAATTTATTTCACAAAAAAAAAAATTATAACAATATGAAAAGATCCTTAATCATGGATATTCAGCCCCACTTTGTCATTGATATTATGAACTTGTGAATAGACTTCATTATAATAGCATGGGATAGTACCGTCTTATCAATACCACATGCCAAAAAATCATAACTTATTTCACAATCAAAATATTTTTCAACAATATGACAAGAACCATGGATGTTCACCCCCCACTTTACCATGGATATTATTAAATTGTAGATAAGCTCTGTTACAATACCATGGGCCAATACCATAGCTTATCAACACCACATGCCTAAAAACCATAACTTATTTCACAATAAAAATATTGTATTTTCTTTTAATTTTAGAACATTTTTTAATTGATGCTAAAAGGAAAAATGTTATAATTACTTTTGAGATATATCTAAATCCTCTATTCTCATGACTACTAAAGATATTCCCAAAGAAATTAAACTAACATTTGCACCAGATGTTGCAAAGGAAATGTTGGAAGGCATAAATTGAGGAACAATCATCACATGGGAATAGACAAATCTAAATGTAGCAACAGAAGCAAAATTTAGTACACTTCAAATCATTGTCATACTAGACTATACACTTCATATCACTGTTATACTGGACTAACTTTTGCACAGTTCCATCACTGTTTCAATGTTAAAATTCTTGGCACAAGTTGATAATCCGAGTACAATACAAAATTTTGAATCAACAAACTTTATACAAAGAGTGCCTTAACAATATACTTCATTTCTAATTATTTTACACAAAAACAAAAAATATACTATTAATTTACTTGCCTAACCTCAATTAATTCAAGATATTTCTTTTTGATCGAGGGTATAATATTAATCTTCAATATTAATCTATCTTTCTCTTTTCAACTAGCCAAAAGTCTTTATAATAAGAATCTCAAGTTATGATTTTAATCCAACTTGCCATGATCTTAATATAAGTTGTTATCCTTAATTAGTGTGAGGTGTTCGTTACCCATGCCAAGTAGAATAGATGGGGTGCTCTGTTAAGGCACTCCATGGTGAAATGGTCATTGGTTGGAAACTTTGTGGGAAAATATCTAGTCATGCTAATCATTAGGGTGACCCAAGCTAGATAAAATATGTGGGTAATTTTAAGCTAGATACAATCCATGGGCAATTTTAACGATTTAGATACCCCTAAATCATAGTTACTCAAACCACAAATTCAACATACCAGTCATTTCAAAACCCACTTTACCTAACGAAAAAACAAATTTTTTATTATAAAATATTCGTTATTATCTCTTACATAATTACAATATTAATATACCTCTCTCGTTCCAGGTAACTCAAAATCTATCATAGGCCCATTCAAATGTTTGGGAATACAAATTGGTAACTCTTAACTAAACCATAATTATAACGTTAATTCACCTTGCTATTGAAATTAAAGAAATGTTATTTTTTAATGGTCAACCATGAAGTACACCGACACAGACTTGTTTTTCATGCACAAGTTGTATTTAACCAAAAAATACATATCAAATAAAAGGGGCATCAAATTTAGATTTGTAAATAGAGATTAGAGAGTAATTTGCACTTTATAACCAACATACATGAACATTAAGTATTGACATTCGTGTCCTTGCAGAGACACAAGAAACTGCCAAATTTTGTCTCATAGCCATAGGTCCCTCTTCTATACCCGTCATGCTAGCAACTCAGGCAATGATTTGTGCTTAGATTCTCGTAATTCAAGTGAATACCATAGGTAGGAATAGAAACAATTTCCAGGTGAATTGGTAATATCCCAATATATGCTAGTGTATCATTCATAGTTTTGGAGCATGAGTCATAAGGAATCTGAGGTCTTGGATAGTAAGAGCAGCAAGAGACCTTAGAGAGAGCTTTTGGGAAATCAGGCTAACTTTTGCAGAGGTAAACATTGCTATCACATATGGACTCACATCGGTTGCTCTAGTCCTCACAATCTCTAGGCTGAGGCTTGAAAAGGATAGAGGACACATTGCAATTGAAGTAGAGAAAAGTATTGAAATTTGAAATGGAGAACTTAATACTGATGTCAAGATTAATTTTATTCTATCGGGAAGTTCATCTCCTCCACTGCAACTCCTCATAGAAGGATTTGAGAAAATTATATGTGGATTAGCATAGTTGATGTTCTTCACAAGATATCTCCTTGTGGGTGCCCTTAGTTCAAATTTGGTGTCATTGGTTCACACAAGAAATTATCTATATTCAAAACTTGCACCCATCATCAATGCCAAAAGGATACTGGATGGGTAAGTCACCACAGCTTGTTCTACAGATACTGGATTAAGCAACAGTTTTAATAATTAACAAACCTAAAGGAGCTACAAATATCAAAATAGTTTGTGAGAACCTGTAATGGAAAAAATTTTTGTGCAAAAATTGGTATTCTTCCTCCATTTTATAGGCTAAGAAAGAGGGAATGGATTTTTAGAATACAAAGACTTAGATATTGTTATTACATCCTCTCAGCACTAGACATCTGTGCAAGCATGTTCTAGTTGTTGGAAAAAGGAAAGGAGTATTCATTTGAATAAGGGAGAGAGTAAAATAAACTATTCTATTCTTTTTGCTTTTCTTGTATAGAAGGGAAAAAAAAATCATGGCCAACTATAGGAATTTGAAGGCAACGAAAGAGAGAGACATAGGATCTGTCACCAACATCTAGAAAACATTAAAATTTGGTGGTCCCATGTTTTTTTGTGAAGGACCATGGGACAAGAAATGAAAATCACTGACATTCCAAACTGCAATGCCAACTCAAATCCATCCATCAATGTTTGGATCAATGTTTGAGGAAAGATCCCAAATTCCCCAGAAACGAACCAACCAAGCCAAGTTATAATAGCAGTTGCAACCACCTGAATGCCACTTTTATCTAACATAGACAACAATATAACAATTTAAATAAATAAATCCGCTCTTTTTCGAGAATGAATCTGATCAAATTATTGAAGACCCCATCACCATGATCATCATTTCTGTGAGTCCAAATCTTGACCCTCAACCTCTATTTCAAGAAGCAAGGCATAAACAACACTATTCCCTAAGCCAAACCCATGAAGGGTAAGGTATATATGCCCCTATATGTAAAGTCCCCAAGCTGTCAACTACCTATGATTGGTATCATTATTGGATAGACTTTACAGGTGGATGGTGTATTTTGTTTGGTCAAAGTCACCTCAAATGTTGGAGGTTGCCTTTAGAAAAGGTGAAAAAATTATGAGCAGGGGATGGATATTTATAGTGAACTCGAGTTTAGATGTTTCCTTGGAGTTCTTGAAGAGTTTGATGCCAAAAAAACTCCACTATGAATGTTGGTCAAAGTATGTCAGACTTCTAGTAGTCTTGGATAGGAAACAACTAAAAAACCTATGATTTTTTGGGCTTTCCTGTAAAGCAATATCTCTTGAGAAAATAATTGGGAAGTACTATGATATCAAGGTTGTTGCATGCTCTCCATGCTCTAAACAAAGGGAAGTCGATGATCCTTTTTTTTGCTTAAAAAAAAGGATGATTTTGCATCCTAAAAAAGTGACATAGTTTTGATGTTGTAGTCACCGATTTCTCAGACATTATGGTAGCACATACATCTGCATATTGATACTATGATGTAGGATAGTTCCCTTTGTAGACAGAGATAACCCCTCTAGCCGTAGAGTGGGTCTAGTCACAGCAAGACAAAGACAATAGCTAATTCCTTAAATAGTTATTGTTGAAGAGGCCTACCTTATACCGGTGTTTGATGAAGTCTTCGTCACGTCGCTTCAACTATCACTTTCTTCTCCTTAATAAATGATTCAACTGAAACAACATATGAAAATGACAAAACACATAATAGAGCACAACAACGAACTATCTACTTATAGATTCAAGGAACCATAAGCTATCAACATACATTTCATACATGATATAGGAAATAACCATTGATTGTATTAATATAAACAATAGTAAAGCTTACAACCACGCCTTGACATCCCAAGCTTCCTTGAAGGGTTTGATCAGTATGTCTCCATAAGAATTCACTTTCAAATATCCCCCAAAAAGACTGATGAATCTCTCTCACCCAAAAGCACAAGTATGAAACTAAGGCAATCACAACAAGGCTTCCTTCTTACAAAACCATTTTACACTATCAATCCACAACATGAAAGGCTATTCTTATACCTCACAAGTAATTTCTAGGCTATCAACAATCCAAACTATAAACTATCAATCCAAAAAACCAAGAACTAATTGATCATAGTCATGGAGGATGTTTTTATAAGAGGAGGAGCCTCTATAAATGAGGGGAGAGGAAGCTTATCATCATGGGAGGTTACTCAAAAGGCAGAACCACCATCTTAAAAGAGAAGAGGTGAACTTCTTTGACCCAACACCCAACTCCAGAACCACCCAGAAGTATTATGTTTGAACTAATTTGCCATATCTGGGTCGTCGTGAGTCAAACACTGAGGCTCAGATACGACATCACGAGGCTTTAGTTCATTTTGGGCTATTGTCGTAGGCAGAATATTGATGACCTGCGATGATTTTGAAACATGGGTAAAAAGGGGTCAACTTCATGATTAAAGAGCTTAGGCAATCTTCTTGAGTAATATGGAGGATTTGGACACATATTTTGGTATATGATAAAGAGAAGATGTCATTCAAGGACCAACTCTATCCAGGATCAAGGGATGCGGGGTCGGTGACAAAATACTGTGTAATAGATGCCCCCTAAAGCATGAAGTATGAGAGAGTGGGAGGGGTGAAATGATTTATGAAACCATAACTGAATTGGAACACCATCATGGAGAACCTACAGACGCAAGTACAACTGATATATCTAATAGTGAAAGAATCACACGTAATCGAGGTATGGGCACAGCCATCCAAAAGACAAATAGAACTAGCTTGTGGTATGGACATAGTCATCCAGCCGAAAAGACCATATGAAAACACAGGTATGACCGCAGCCATCTAGAAAGACTCAGGTATGGTTGTAGCCATCCAATCAAAAGAGTCATGTATAAATAATCCATGCAACTTGGATTTGTGTAATCTAAGCCTAGGGTCTTGAATCCTGATCTATCCATCGTACAATTTCTAATATGCGAATAAATGTGTTGAAGTCGAGCATACTAGAAAATCAATTGATTACCAGCCAATGATGTGAACCGTTAACAAGCACGAGAGAAACCACCAGTAATTTCAATTGTTCTCAAGGTATTGCTAGTATAATCCACAAAGTGTGAAGAATTATCTGGAGTCGAACACTTGTGAAATCACCTGATCAAAGACCAATGATGCAATCCTGTCGTCAAATGAGAAAAACTTGCCATTGAGGCATGCAAGCTCTAAGGTACCCGAAAGGAGTCTCTAGATTAACTTCTTGGATAATTAGTTGATGTCGATAGGAAGCGATTTGTCACAGGAAGGCCATAATATTTCCCACATCAACGACATGAGACAAAGGAACAAGATGAAGATGGATGATATAGAAAATCAAGGGAGGATGTAAGGGTGAAAACTACAGAAGGATTAGGCTCTTGAACATATTGGCGAAACGAGTCCGGAATGCCGCAAAATTTTGGTACCAAGGGATCAAAGGTCATGCGGAGACAACAGGGATCGAATGGAGTGAGGCAAAATGAAGAACCCAAATCCTGGAAGGCCAATGATGAAGTGAGGATATCCCAAACCCGGCGAGAAGCAAAAACGTGTCAATGTTCAAGAGCGACAAGTTGTTGTAGCTAATCAACAAAATATTTCCAAATTTTCCCCCACCATTTTTGGCGAGTACCCCAGTTATTTTTGAAACACAAGCTTGAAGAGGATAGCATATGCTTGCAATATAAGTTCATCCTTCGCACAAATCCAACCTAGTGAAATTTTAATGAGCCCTAGGGAGAAGAAGCTCTAGTCTCATCATGGCGACGAGTCCAATATCGTCAGGGTTTAATGAGTCCGACAGAGGTAAAACTCAAAGTCTTTTTCATATTTAGAGAGTTTGAAAAAAACACAAAAACAAAAACTCCAGATGGGCCCTTTTTGTATGTTTGTGTCTCTCGAGCCCAAAAAGGTAAAAAACGATACTTGAGAGAACCGCTTGACCATTTCAATCAAGGAGTACTTTTCGTCAATAGTGCCTCCAGTCTAAAAAAGTAAAAAAATTACTGGATACACGATGTTTCATAACCATTAACAAGCTCGAAACGACAAGGGATCGGCAATCTTTTCACATTTCAAGAGTCAGAAAAGAGCTTAAAGTTGACTCAGAAAGGACTTTTCGGTATTTACTGAGCATATAATTCATGGATCGAACATCGCCAGTGTTTGAAACACATGTCGCTACACAAGAAAACTCAAGCATAATATCTGTCTCACAAAAATACGTAAATATAGATCAAAGCCCTAATTCAAAACCCTAATGAAAACCCTAAGTTTAAAAAAAAAGGTTATAAAAGGAACACTATGGTAAAAAATAGGTTTACTTGTGTTTTTACTATGGTAAAAACACTTCTACCATTACATACCTCATGAAATTTGGTGACCGATTCCAAGAGGCTCAGGGATCCATTGCTCTTCACGCTACTACCAGGTGAATTCCATAGCCTTACTTATGTTTTTATGCCAAAATAGGATTCAATTTCATGTTTTGAACTGTGGTTTAGAGCGATTTTTTGGATTAAAAATCCACCTCGGTTGTCGCAAGTTTCCCTCTCGGGATTGTGACGACCGAGAAATTTACACTATGCAAAAATGGGATCATCGCAAGAGATTGATGTACACCTACGACGACTAGAAAGTTTTTACACTGTGAAAATCAACTCGTCGCAACTGTTTTAAAAACAGTTGCGATGAGCGCCAAAACCAAAATATTTTCATTTATAATTAGTTTCAAAGGATGAAAATGGATGGATGGAATTTGAAAAAGGTATGTTTGTGCATCCAGGGAAAATAAATGGCTTTCATATGGCAAGAACATACTCATGACAATGATGATGTGATGGGAGTGGCAAATCCTCATTGTCTGAACATCCTGTGAAATTGTGGGCTGTTAAAATTCTTCCTGACACCACTTCTGAGAGCACAATTGGATCTCTTAGATTACTTGATCCGAGCATAGAATCCTACAAAAGGAAAATTCATAATCCATGGTCGAGAAATTGAGTTCGATGCCACAGATATCTACTTTTTGACTTGGTTGTCAAAGAGAGGGGAGATGCCTCGCATGGTGGGAACTCGGCTTACTGGAGACTCTTTGGACACACTTATTGCAAGAGTGTGCCCCCCAGGAGCACGGAAATCACAAACAAGTGGAAAACTATAGATTGCCACTATTAGTGATTTGTCACTACGGGTATTGTTGTTCAACATTACCAGAGCAACTGGCTCCCAAGCCCAACATGAGGTGACCAAGACTCAACTACGGTTAGCCCAAGGCTGTTTGAATCCTACCATGTTTAACTAGGCGGAGGTAGTGTCTCTCAATATGAAGAGACAATTAACCAAGTGCCATTGGGACGAGACGAAACAGTTCAGCTACGGTTCAATCTTAGTACCGCTCATGCTGGAACGAGTACCAATCCTCCAGAGATAGGATGGAGTGGTGGGATGGCCAGGACCATGATAGACATGGATTAATCATTGGGCTCTCGTGATGCCTCGAGGAGGCAGTGGCCAACTAGTATTATGGGGTTCAAAAATTTTTGAGTGGATGAACCATCAACAAGTTATAGTTGAGTATTGGCCGTATGTTGGTATGGACTTCAAGGGCGATCTGGACATGTTGCTTCCTCCGGTGAACAGTGGGATGAGAGAGGTAAGATACACAATTTGACCGACAAAACTTTTGTAATTTTTTGGGTTTTTAAATATATATGTCCTAATTATAATGTTCAATCTTTGCAGATGTTGGACCTGAGAGACCCATAGGTCTATCTCCTATCGTCTGGAGGGTTCACAGGGAGATTGACTTACCGCCTCTGGGTGGAGAGGCCAGGGGCGAGATAGCCTGTAACCTAGAGGGCTTAACTAAGGGATTCCTAGACTACACAAGATTCGAGGAGATTCCCAGGCAATACCAATGACATACTGCGGGGGTGTCGAACAGGATGCACCAGATGCTTAGACGAGTGGTATGGGCAGTAGTTTGCTATAGAGAGCATAATGCATAGTAGACTTCTAGGCTTCTTTCTCCGCAGATTTTGAGAGACATGTGTCTCGTGATGTAACTGAACACACATATAGTTTTGGACATATATATAATTTTTGGGCACCACGGTACACAACACATGATATATACCTATCTATGTTTTACTGTATCTACTTATTGTGTCTAAATACTTGCTTATGATTTTTATAAATTACGCAAATGTCTATCTAATACATGGTTTGCTAATGCATCAGTTAATATATTTAGTCTTCTAGGAATGTGTCGATATGTGATATAATCAAAATTCATTTCCAGTCAGTGAACATGTAAATAAAACCTTAAAATTTGGGGGTTTCTGATGGAATAACGCTCATTAAGTTGAAGAACAACATGCTAGGAGTCTAGATTCACAATCAACGCACGAATATTGAGGACAACAACCTCATCCAGTAATTTGATGATGGTGTTATATTCAGTGATATTGTTTGTGGTACACCCCAGACAAACACCTTGAAGATCCACTAACTCACCATGAGGATCATAGATAACCCATGCCGCAGAGGAAATATTCCGTGTATTGCGACAGGCATCATCAATGAAACCGAAATAAGGTACAATAGACATCTGCATAAGAAGTGAAAAGGACACAATAAGTGGCAAACACTTACACACCAATCCAAATATGTACAAAATGAAAAACACACTTATGTACACAGAAATGCACAAAAGACTCATGCATAGTATTTCTTAAGATAAAAGCCATTCCGGGGCTTATCTAAAGGGTTACCTTTGTAATGAATTAGCTCATAAGCCCCTTTTTGCAACACTCGTTTGACGATATAGGGCCCATGCCACATGGGTTTGAATTTACCTACCCCTAGCTTATCATTAGCTTGATCATATAGCAGGACTAAATCTCCCTCCATAAAGGAACATGGATTGACTGTCTGATCAAAGTGAGTTTTGACTCTCTTCTTTTGTGCTTCAATAACTAAAGAAGCAAGTTGACAAGTCTCGTCAAGCCGTTCTAGATAAAGAAGGCGTTCTTCCACTAGAGTAGTATTCGGGAGCAATTCGACAGTTAATTTGAGAGAAGGGATTTCACATTCAATCGGGAGGGTAGCTTCCAGACCATAAACAAGTTGAAATGGTGTGAATATGGTCGCATCTTTAACCGAGGTACGGTAGGCCCATAGGGAGGAAAAAAACATTAAACGTCAATTGGACTTGTGCATTCCAATGGTACGCTGAAGAATAGTAACCAAAACCTTGTTTATGGCTTTGACTTGGCCATTGGCCTGAGGGTAATAAGGCATCTAACTACCGTGATGCAAGCCTAACTAGGTTGTCAACTCAATCATCATATAACCACAGAAATGGGAACCATGATCAGTGACTATAGCCTAAGGGACTCTGAACCGGGTAATCACATGATTGAATAGGAATTGCGCATTTGTCTTACCGTCGTTAGACAATGTAGGCATTGCTTCAGCCCATTTCATAAAATAATCGACGACAACAATTATATACCCATGCCCCCTGGCCAAGTGAGGGTTACAGGTCATAAAATCAATGCCCCATTTAGCAAAAGGGCCTATGGTAATGACAAGATTCAAAAGGGAAGGTGGTGCATGCATCTTCCGCTAGTGAATTTGACATGAGTGACAAGAATGGATAGCAAAAATGCAATCCTTAAAAATGGAGGGCCAAAAATAACCAGCACGAAGGATTTTTTGGGCAGTAGCATAATTAGACATATGACCACCACACGCGGCAGAGTGTCAGTCATTCAAGACGCTTTCAGCTTCCTCAAAAGCCAGACAACGATGGAGAACTAAATCAATGCCGAGATGGTATAAAGTGTCTCCAATAATATGATAAGGCTAAGAATGGTGATGAACGCATCACCAAGCATCCTTAGACAAATTAGGATGGAAGGAAGACGTCTGGAGGTAGACAATAATGTCACTATACCAGGGATCGAGGGTACTGATCAAGAAAAGTGTGTCATCTAGAATGCGGTCCTCTATTCGAGAGGGAGCGGAAGCAGATGATAATGAGCAAATTAACTTAGCGAAGACCAATAAATTCTTAGACTTGGAAATTGTAAAATCCAAATCAAACTCTTGAAGGATAACAATCCATTTCAAGTACTTGCTCCCAAGCAATTGATGTGACAAAATGTATGTCATCTGGTTGCAATCTGAAATCACGATCGTCGTACACAACAAAATATAATGACGAAAGCATTGGACAACATGGACAGCTGCCAAGGCGAGCTTCTTGACATAAGCATAATGAGTCTCGGTGTCAAGAAGGTTGCAGCTAAGATAAAAGATAGCATGCTTGGAACCATCGTCATCATCTTGAACCAAGACCATACCAATAGTACTATCAGCGACAACTAGATAAAGCGAATAGTCAATGTCAGCGTAGTTAGGGATAAAATGACGTATGAAATTGGCTTTTCCCTGCAAACTCTACAACTGATGCAAAAAAGCAGGAGGTGGGAGATTCAGTATAGCTTCGACCTTGAGGGGATCGAGATGAATGCCCTCTTTAGAAACGACAAACCCAAGGAGTCTGTCGGATCTGACGCAGAAGACACACTTATGGGGATTGAGATAAATATGGTAATGTATATAGTGAAGAAAAATATGGCGAAGGTGGTTCGGATGGTCAGAGAATTTATCTGAATGAGCCAGAAGATCATCTAGATATGGCTGAACAATGTGACGGATGTCACGAAAATCATAGGACATTTCTCGCTAGAAAGTGGCATCAACATTTTTCAGGCCGAAAGGGAGCTTTTTGTAAGAAAAAGTACCCCATGGGCAGATGAAGGCAGTTTTGTGTTGATCGACAAGCGAAATATTGATCTGGTTGTAGCCAGAAAAGCCATCCATAAAAGAGAATATCTCACTCCCAGCATAATCGTCGATAAGCTGGTCAATGAAGGGAGTAGGATAGTTATCTTTCAGACATGCAAGATTGATGTCACGATAATCAAGACAAACCCTAATAGTGCCCTGCTTTTTGGTCACAGGGACAATGTTAGATATTACCCAGTCTATTAGTGGGATAGGATAAATAAACCCTGCCTTGAGAAGTTTTTCAACTTCTCCTTTGATGGTAATGGCTTTTCTCAGGTGCACAGGGTGTAAATGTTGTCGAATTGGCTTTGCACCAGGGTACGTAGGTATATCATGTACCACAATACTTGGATCAATATCGAGCATTTCTTCATATGACTAGGCGAACACATCATGAAACTCACAGAAAAAATCAGTGTAAAGATGGATCCCTCCAGGAGAATAAGTAACTCCAATGTGAATATTTTCAGCAATCCTTGGTTTAACAGAGATTTTGTTGGGCATGGTTTTGGTAATATTCCCCATATTTCCCTAAGAAAAAACCTCATGAATCAGGATAGGTGTCTGAAGTGGCTGAGAAGGAATATAGGAAGCAAACTTACCTAGACATGCAGTCATGGCCCCATGGCTTGGGAGAAAACAGGAACAATGGTGATGATCGAGCCAAGGAGGATCCTCAAAAGACATAGTCTTCAGAATTGCTTCATCAGAAGGAAATGTCACTTGTAATGGATCCAAAGAAATAATTTTGCCAAGCCAAGGGGATTGCACATATGTGTCAAGATATCTACTCAAAGGAGCAAAGTCGGAAGATGAAACTGAAGCTTAAATGATTTCAACATAGATGAGCTTAGCAGGGCTCAACGGCATAACCTCACCCCATGAATCTACCTGATCGATAGGGGGAATCACCCAAGGATTAGGATTGATAGAAATCATATTAATAGAGGCAGCATTGGGAGGTGGGAGTGAAAAAACACCCATTAGGGAAGGATCTTTAAAAAGTCCACCACCCACACTCTCATAGGGAATATTGGTATGCTCCACAAATGGAACATTTCCATCTGATGAAGAGGAAGTGAAGAAAGACAACTGATCGACCGTGACGATTTTCCCCTAATGAGGAAAACGAAGTACACGAAATAATGACGAAGCCACAGCACGCATAGCGTATGTCCAGCTTCACCCTAACAAAAGGTTGTAAGTCAAATTAGTGTCAACAACTTCGACTTCGACATCAACAGTCTTCCCTTACAAGGTGATAGGTAAGTGCGGGAGAATACCAAATGGAGGATAATCTCTTCCATCAAAAGCTTCCAAAGTATTAGGAGATTGACTCAAAGACGAGGCATCAATGGCCTTCCAAAAAGCAACAAACATGATACAAGTGGAGGCACCCTCATTAATCACAGTACAATGAATATTCTTCGAGTTAATGATGACTTGAATGAGAAAAGTGATTTGATGAGGCAATCGCGGCACATGGTTCTCAATATCGAATGTGATTAATTCCAATTTGGCCGGGTCAATGCCACCAATGGCTGATAGTAGAGACTTCCGTTGGTGGGAGGACAACTCTGGAGAACTTCCAAAGAGGACATAGTTGAAGGATCTTGGGCTAAGTCTTCAACAATACTATAGTGCTATGCAGCAAGAGCATTGGGGTTATAGGAATATTTCCAAAGAACTCCCTTAGTAGGAGGTCGAATGACAGACTCGGTGCTGGGTCGTTCAATATGAAGAGGGCCAGAACTGGATGAAGGAACATTTGAAGGGACTTAAGGTTCCTTGCCGGTAGATGGAGGATATTCTTTCGCTCGAGTATTCACATGAATAGGGATAGTTCCAGCCATAAAGACTTGGGAGCCAAAAGTCGAAGAGGACTGAGGTTGATCGACAGCCATTTCAGTTTGTTGGGAGGGAAAAGGCTCTTTAAGTACAACAGGAGTTCCTGGAGTCCCCTTAAGAAAATGACTTACTTCTGTTGGGTAGTGGATCCCCCCATAGCATGTTGTTGGGGCTTGAATACCAAATTTTGGTAAAACTATAACGTAAATACCTCGCAAATTGTGGGCGCGGAGAGCGAGAGTCTAGGGTTGTCTGCCCTAAGATAATGTAATTTAATGTAAAGTGCGTCGACCTACCCATGGTACACGGACCATGGGATTGTATAAATAGAGTGAGGCTCTAAGGGTAAAGTCAATATTAGCTTTGAGAAAAAACAAATGGGTTTTGGATGATGAATTAGCTCTAAGTCTGTAAGTCTGAGTCTTAGGTGGTAGTAGTAGGAAGAGGCTCTGCAACTGAGTGCGCAGAGGCCTGGTAGAGTCTATAGATGTGTGCGAGAATCCCTGCAACTGAGTGCGTAAGGCGGAGTTGGGATTGCCCTTGGACCGAGAATTAATAAAAGATAAGTTGATTTTAGAATATTTTGTGTCTATGCTTTTGTTATATTTATTCATCTTTTTACAGTTTATGATTGCACGCACTTGTTATGAATGTTGAATGATTAATGAGAATATTGGGCCCACATAATTAAGTTAAGATCTATAATAAAAGCACAGTAAGGAATAAGGATCTAGACAGCACCTCTTCACGCTCTTTACAGAGCTACGTAGAAGTAGTTGCACAAGTTGCGAAGGACAGACAGCTGCGTGGAGCAGCACAAGCATGCAGGTTTGGTTCACGAACTTCCCAGAGTTCATCAAGACATCCCTAGGGTGTAGAAAACCTAGTTCCAGCACCCTCCCATACTACCTCGGGTGAGACCTCAGTCCGCGCACTGTGGACTGTTGCTAAAAGGTCTGGTAGTTTCGGGATTTGTTTGGCTAAATCACTTCTGAAATTGGGTCAGGCCCCAACAAGCCAACAAATGGTTCCGTTGCCGGGACTAGGATCTGCCTAAGGGATGTCTGATGTCGTGCAACTGGAACCCAACAAAGAAGGAAATTAAAGAGTGGTTGGATAAGAAGATTCACGAGTTCGTGATACAAGAAAATAGATCTCCACAGCTATTCGAGAAAAGGTGGCTAGATTGCTATGTGTATACGGAAATCCACGAGATCTTCTTTGCATCCTTTCCTTCTAAACTGTATGAGTGGATCACATGGTTAGTTGATAGTCAGGGAAGGTGTAAGCTTGACCAATCGATAGTGTGGACTCCGGAGTTAATGCACAGACTAGAGGCAACTGAAGATAAGATCATGTGAGCGGTGGACCATTGGCTTGACCGGATAATAGGGGGTTTATCACTGAATTTGCAATAGACATGACCATGAGCTACAACGAAGCAGAATGATGTTTTCTCAAGGGACCGTGAGGTGAGTACATTAATCTTTGAATACCTGGATTAAGATGCTATTATGTGAAAAGCAGGTTATGTGAATACATTAATGTTTGGAATGACGCAGAGCAGAAATATCTACAAAGGTAGCAAGGGATTAGGAAATAGTCTCTTAATATCACCTTCACAAGAAAGTGAGGAAGAGCTCGCTCGGGTCTCTCCAAGAAGTGTGGTCAGTTTGATAAGGTAGTGCATTCCACAGTTATCACCTCCACCTATGCCATCACCCGCTTCACCTCCTTCACCTCCATCCCCGCCCACTCCACCTTCTCCAAACTTGTAGTTAAGCATGGTGAGCACAATCAAGCTACCCATAATCAGAGGAGTAGGGAATGAGGATTCAGACTAGTTCTGGTTCGTGGTAAGAGCAATGTGGGAAGCGCAAGGGGTCATGGATGACAACATTAGGAAGGCTACATTGGTAAGCGTGCTACATGACTGTGCGTTGACATGGTATATCAAGCACTCTAATGATCACCCAAATGCAGGAATAGCAGAGATCCAGAATGCGTTGAACAAAGAATTTAGAAGGCCGAAATCAGAGACACAATCATCCATTGGATTTAAAGAGATCATGATGCTTCCAAGCGAGACCCCTTTTGGATCTGGATTAGTACCTAAAGAGTACGATCCATGAGGCTAATATGACGCTCATGGATGCGCAACATTGCACATGGTTTGTGGCATCTCTGACACCACACCTGAGGACGATGTTGTTACAACAGAAACTTGCTACCCAGGTCGAAGTGTTGAAAATCGCGAAGAGGTTGCATGAGACACCAATACAGGATCTGGGGCTAGGATTTCAACAAATCCACGCACAACTATAGAATCTCTTCCTAGAAATGCAAAGCTTGAAACAGTACAAGGCACTGCAACCAGAGGCATGCGAGGAAGTGTGGTGCGTAAAATGCAAAGGCCAAGGCCATGAAAAAGATCACTGTCAAGTATTCATGAACTATTTGGTAGGAGGGGGGCCAATGCCGTTGAGACCAGAGGCATAGGCAGGGGCAAGTGTGACACGCACATTATGGTATTCAATCTGTCTGATAGGAGGAAAGCACACGACGAATAATTGTCATTTGTTGCAAAAGTATACACCGGCACCCCAGCAACTGTTTTGTAATTTTTGTAGGTCGGTGGGCCACGATGAGCATACTTGTCATAGCTACGAGTTAATGATGGATCATACCCCAGCCTATAGGATGCAGACAGAAATGCGAGCCCTTGACCCAGTGGCGAGAATGGCATGCGGTGGATTTGAGGGGCGAGGTCGATGACGAGGAGGAATGGGGCCAGGAAGGGGTCGTGGACAGTTAATTTGTTACAATTGCGGGGACCCAAGGCACTATGCCCATGATTATACCAGCCCAATGAGGATATCTTGTTCATACTATGCTCAGTAAGATCATGAAGCAGTATATCATCCTACGTTGATCGCACAGATGTGCGAAAAAGGGATAATCTAGCTTACTCCGACTCAAAATATTCAAATGATGAGGTATGAACCATGCGAAGAAGACCCAAATGTGAATATGGTGCTTAGAAGCGATGTGGCCACATAGGAGGATAAGGGGAAGCAGCCTGAGGAAGATACATGGGTTGGCAAGGCTCCTACAAAGGAACCTGATCTTGACTTGGAACGCGCAAAGGAGACATTCATGGAAGCTAAGAAGAGCTTCGTAGAGGCCTCCACTTCAGGTAGTAAGAATCAACCAAAGACAAGGATGGATCCTTCTATGCTAACTACCTTTTTGGAGACGTGCATGAAATTGTCGCGCGAAAATAAGGCAGTTAAGGGGCTATAGGAGTTGATCACTATATGCGCAGGGTCAGGGGAACCGCGCATAGTCCAAAAACTGGGAAAGCATGCATTGTGTACCGGCAGGGAAATGAGATTGACGACACAAATTGGCGAATATGAAATGGATCAGGTAATCCTAGACCTGGGTTCGAACATGAATGTGTTACCAAAGCAAACATGGGAACGCATGGGCAGGCCTGCGTTACAATGGTCCCCTATTCAATTACGAATGGCGAACTAATAGAAGATTTTGCCCATGGGACGTTTGCAAGGGGTAACAGTTGATAATGAAGGTGTGAGCACACAGACGGACTTTGAAGTAATAGAGATTGTCGATGACAACAATCCTTATCTCGCATTGCTAGGAATAGACTGGGACACTGATATGAATGGAGTCATCAACCTGAAGAAGTGGAAGACGATATTCAAGAAAAAGTACCTTTGCGTAGTCGTTCCACTAGATCCAGCCGAAGGAGCGTGCTACACCGAACCTGTGCACAACGATGGAAGTAATGATGAGATGGATTGTATCTACAAGATAACTATGTGAAATAAAAATTGGGTGAATCCCACTACAGATGGAAGGATCTCGTGGGAGCGCACAAGTTCCTGTACCTCAGATTCAGATGAAGAAGATGAATGCTGGCAAAATCGGTTGAATAAAGTGACAACGTTGAATTGCAACATGATGACTAGATCATTGTGTTACGTAACAACCTAGGCTCGAGATCTGCCAACATATGATGGATTGATAGTGGTGGATGAATTCTTGAGCAAGTTTGAGAGCACAGTACCAGAACAACATCAGTCGATATGTTGAAGTGGGCACTGCATGTGACACCTACACGTTGGTGGGGAACACATCAAGGAAATTTTGAAAATTGGTGTGCCTGTAGGAGGATGATGTGCCTACGATTTGAGAAATCACAACTATAGATAGTAGATAAATATGATGGACGTGATGACCCGCACACGCACCTCACGAAATGGACCAAGGCCTATGGAGAAGAACCTCAGCCTGAATAGATACACTTATTCTACCATACCCTGAATGGCATACCCATGAATTGGTATACCGAGACGAAACTCTGACATGGTACAAGCGAATGGGATGTCTTGCACAAGGGATTTTTGTTAACATTCACATTTGAAGACCGATGGTCGGATACTGTTGACGATGCATTGCAAGCCATAAAATCCACCATCTTCAAGATACCACAAGAACCATGAGAAGTAGTTCAACCAGCATGGGCAACCTAGTTAAGCAGTGCCCTAGAATGTTATAACGTACAAGTAGAGGAGGAGGATGACGACCCCCAAAATATTAATATTCCAGAAACTGAAGGGTGTCAAGAAGTTTGAGGACCATCAACTGAGGATCATGACATCACTGCGCCGCTAAAAACAAAGTAGATAAACATTGGTACAGACGTGGAGATGAAGTACGTGATGCTTGGGGACTATTGGGACGATGCTATGGTAGATAAGGTCGCTAAGTTACTCCGCGAATATCAAGATTTATTCCCGACCAAAATCACGGACTTAAAAGGGATCATTGGCGACTTAGGGATGATGAAGATCACTCTGAAAAACCAGACGCGAAGCCAATTAAGTAGCGACCTTACCATTTGAATTTGAAGTATAAAGAAAAGGTTCGTGAAAAATTAGACAAAATGCTTGCAGCTAGAATTATTGAACCAGTGGAAGAATCCAACTAGGTGAGTCCTATGGTAGTATAGGAGAAAAAACTGAAGGGAAAAATTAGAATCCATGTGGACCTCAAGAATCTTAATGACACCTATGTTCACGATCCATTCCTGACACTGTTTATAGATGAAGTATTCGAGAATTTTGGCGGTTAGGAAACTTACTCATTCACGGATGGCTTCTCAGGGTACCATCAGATCAAGATCGTGCCAAAAGATAGGAGCAAGACAACCTTCACAACCAAATGGGGCTGTTTTCAATACACCGTTATGCCCTTTGGACTGAAGAATGCGCCAGTGATATTTTTGCACGTAGCTATGGCCACATCCAAGGAATACATCCACAAGTTCTTGGAGGTCTATATGGATGATTGGACTATATTTGGGTTAGTTAAATACCATATAGTGAGCTTACATTTGATGCTGGATACTTGCCAACAACACCATATTGCGCTAAATCTTAAAAAGTGCACCTTCCTCGTCCCCTTTGGAAATCTGATGGGTCATGTGGTCTGCAAACAAGGCCTGATGGTGGACCCTGTGAAGATTGTTTTTATTCTCAATCTGGAAGCACCACAAAGTGTTAAACAACTACGCGCTGCTTTGGGGCACACTGGTTACTATAGAAAGTTTATCAAGAGTTATGCACAAATAACAACGCCAATGGAAAAACTATTGAAAAAGGATGTTACATATTGTTGGAATGATGATTGTAAGAAAAGTTTGGATGTTCTCAAGGAGAAAATGGCATCCTCTCCCATCTTGGTCTTCCCAAAATGGGATGTAGAATTTCATGTACATGTTGATGCATCGTGTATTACACTGGGAGTGGTACTTACGCAGGAAGGTGTAGAAGGCATGGATCACCCAATCATGTTCGCGAGTCGGTGTCTATCCAAAGTCAAAAAGAACTATTCTATTACTGAGCATGAAGGGTTGGAAATGGTATACACACTCCAAAAATACCGACACTATTTACTTCGCGGGCACTTCAATATGTATACCGATCATTCCACATTGAAATACCTGGTGAATAAGCCTGTGTTGGGGGGGCACATATGTAGATGGCTGTCACTATTTCAAGAATATGACTTTGGGGTCAACATAAATCCGGGACACCTAAATGCAAGACCAGATCACTTATCACGAATTGAGACAGGTGAGGAGCCAACAAATTTGGAAGAAGGACTACCTGATGCACAAATCCTTGTAGTGTGCGTCGCGGATGGCCACTTCAAAGATGTAATCCATTTTTCAACCACAGGGACCATACCGAAGGAATATTCAGTCCAGTAGAAGAAGGAATTGGTGGTGCATGTGACAGACTTCTCTCATCGCGGGGCACCTCTACAAAATGGGAAATAATGAGATATTGCGAAGATATGTACCTAAATTTGAATGAGGATAGATCCTCATGGAAGCACATGGGGGGCTGCAGGAAAACACTATGCAGGACACATGATGGAATAGAAGATTCTTTGCGTTGGGCTATGGTGTCCAACCCTACATCAAGATTCAAAAGTATATTTTTGGGCCTGCAACATATGTCAAAGGACTGGGAAACCATCATGAAGGGATGAGATGCAACTCAATCCATAGATGACGTTGCAACCATTCAAAAAATGGGTAATCGATTTTGTGGGACCAATCAAACCTCAAGGAAAGACGGGTGCGCACTATATCATCACCGCGATAGAGTACCTGATTTGATGGGCCAAAGAACAGCCAGTTAAGGACTGCATGGCCGCCACTGCTGCAAAAATCTTGTTCAACAATGTGTTGACATGGTTTGGATGCCCGAAAATTTTAATGTCAGACCGTGGAATGCACTTCCTAAACGAATCTATCAGCGCACTCACCAAGGAGTTCCAAGTGTATCATCAACAAAGTACTCCATACCATCCACAAGCTAGTGGGATAATAGAAGCATTCAACAAGATTCTAGAGACTACGCTAACCAAAGTATGTAACGCATAATGAAATGACTGGGACCTATGCATACCTACTGTATTATGGGCATACAGAACCATGTGCAAAAAATTGACAGGTAAGACACCTTTCAGGTTAGTCTAGGTACGGAAACAGTCATGCCAATGGAATACATCATACCTAGTTTGTGGATAGCAACAATTACAGGCATGTCAGACAGTGAAGCCTTGGAAGAGAGTCTCGCACAATTGGAAGAACTTGAGGAAGAATGGTTTCTAGCGGGATTCCATCAGCAGGTACAGAAACAACACTAGAAATCTTGGCATGATTTCCATATCAAGTTGTGCACATTCAAGGTAAATGATTTAGTGTTACTGTATGACAGCAAGTTCGAAAATTTCCTGGAAAATTCAAAATGCATTAGTTGGGACCATATGTGGTAAAGGAGGTCACAGACGGAGGCACAATCCAGCTAGTCAAACTTAATGGAGAGCCCTTCCTAGGAAGAGTAAATGGCAGTCGCTTGAAGCTCTACACGGGTGGGCTGGCTATCTGACTAACCGACCAAAGCACAGTCTTCGTGACCCGACAAGACGAATAGAGGTGCGGGACTATAAACACATGTACTATAAGTCAACATCAAAGAAGAGAATCAAGTCAGACGTAGATGATTTAGAAGCAGAAATGGAGCAGATCCAGACGACGGTAGCATAGTGAGTTGCAGACCTTTGCGCCGCACAAGCATAGTTGGATGGACTTCGCGCAAGGATAACCACACCAGTAGAGTGACTCAAGACAAGTCACGATGATTTTGTTGGGGGCCTGTTGGGTTGCAAATCCCCCCATAACATGTTGTTAGGGCTTGAAGCCTGAATTTTGGTAAAAGTGTAACGTAAAGACCCCGCAAAATGTGAGTGCGAAGCGTGAGAGTCTATGGTTGTCCACCCTAAGATAATGTAATTTGATGTAAAGTGTGTCGGCCCACCCATGGTCTATGGACCATGGGATTGTATAAATAGAGCGAGGCTCTAAGGGTAAAGTTAGTCCTAGCTTTGAGAAAAAACATATGGGTTTTGGATGATGAATTAGCTTTGAGTTTGTAAGTCCGAGTCTTGGGTGGTATTAGTAGGAAGAGGCTCTGCAACTGAGTGCACAGAGGCCTGGTAGAGTCCATAGTTGTGTGTGTGGACCCCTGCAGCTGAGTGCGGAGGGCGGAGTTTGGATTGTACTTGGACTGAGAATTAATAAAAGATAAGTTGATTTTGGAATATTTTGTGTTTATGCTTCTGTTATATTTATGCATCTTTTTATAGTTTATGATTGCACGCACTTGTTATGAATATTGAATGATTAATGAGAATATTGGACCCACATAATTAAGTTAAGATCTATAATAAAATAATAGTAAGGAATAATGATCTAGACAACACCTCTTCGCACTCTTCACAAAGCTACACGGAAGCAGTTGTACAAGTTGCGAAGGACAAACAGTTGCGCAGAGCAGCATAAGCGTGCAGGTTTGGTTCGCGAACTTCCCAGACTTCATCAAGACATCCCTAGGGTGCGGAAACCTGGTTCCAGCACCCTCCCATACTACCTCAGGTGAGACCTTAGCCCGTGCATCACGGAATATTGTCGAAAGGGCTGGTAGCTTTGGGATTTGTTTGGCTAAATCAAATCTGAACCTTGGTCAGGCCCCAAAACACCAACAACTTCAAACCATCTAGGACAATATTTAGTGTAGTGATCCTCATCACTGATAAGACAAGGATAATTATGTTTTTGTTTAGAATCATCATTGACAGGAGTCTTAGGAGGACCTTGCTTCAGTGGATCGGATTTATTTTTACCTTTCCCCTTCTTCTTACCTTTCGAAGTTTTTTCTGCCACGGTGGAATAAACGACATTGACTTCGGAGGTTTTGCCAGTATTAGATGTGGAATGAGAAGAATTTTCAACAGGAACGGTAGGTTTTTGCTTCACAGGAGTCGTGGAATACTTTCTAGAAGATGAAGCAACGGAACCAACAACACCATCGATGGAAGGTGTCGACGGAGCTTTAGAAGTTCCAAGTTGCGAAGCATCAGGAAAGACATCATAAAGCATGCCAGATTGGTAATAAACCAGATCAAGATATTGAGCATGTGCGATAGCTTCCTCTTTAGTAACACATGCCCCCATAGCAATATCTCGGGCTATCGAATCGACAAAAGAGGTAGTAAACCAGTCAGTCAGAAGTTGATCAGGGATCCAGAACTTAATCAAACAGCACCACCTTCTCCATTCATGAATATGATCGGAGATTTGAGTAGTTGTGTCTTACTTTAGAGAAGTAAGGAGATGTGTTCCCGTTTCATAATGAATCGGTAATTGAAAATGGGTAAGAAATGCCATTGCAAGTGAATTGAAGTCTTGGAAAGTCCAATGGGTAAGCTCAATATACCATTTCACAGTGGAACTAGTAAGATTCCTTTGAAAAATATGGAGGTAGATAGAATCATCAAGCCATGAGTTAGATGAGCACCAAAGGTGATAAGTCATAACATGCACTTGGGGATCCTCTCCAGATTTATCATCGAAATTAGGGGAATCATCGGGAATTTGGGTCAGAAATAGTGGCCAATACGGATTATGAAGGATAGGGTCGTTCGTCAGCTTAGACACATCAGGAAGTTCCAAAGTTGCAAGAAAAGGTAATTGAGGGTCAAAGGACATCATAGGCCTCTAATACAAGCCAACATTAGTGTTCCAACCAGAGCCTTGTTGCCCCCACAAATTTTTTCCATAAGGATTTTGTCCATAAGGGTTATAGTTGGGTGGGTTAATGCCATAACCTGGTTGTTGTCCCAGATTTTGACTGCCAGCAAACCATTGGTTACCAACTTGACCAACAGGGGTAGCATATGGCTGCTAAAACTTTTGATAAGGATTGACTTGTGGTTGCTGATAATTTTGATACAGAGCACCCTGAGGTTGCCCTTGGGGTTGTTGAGGTACTTGGAGACCGTATTGTGGCTGAGGTCCAAACTTTGCCTAAGACCCAAGCTGCATTTGATAAATAGGTTGGGTTTGAAATCCAACTTGAGTTTGGAGATCGGGTTGAGCATGTTGGGTGATAGGTTGACCTTTCTAAAATTGATGTTTTCCCACTTGACTAGAGGGTTGACCTTGATGGGGGACATGTTGACCTTGCTAAAATTGAGGTTGTCCCACTTGACCAGATGGTTGACCTTGGTGAAACTGAGGCTGACCTAGCTGCCCAAAAGGTTGACCTTGTTGGGCACCAGGTTGGCCTGGCTAGAATTGAGGCTCACCTGGCTGACCAGAAAGTTGCCCTAAATAGACAAAAGAGGCACTTGTGGAGGCCAAAGGGTTTCCCTTGTAGGCCTAAAGGTTTCCCTTGGAACAATTGCCCTTGCAAACCTGAAGTTTACGCTTGCGGGCCATGATAGCTAGTATGATTCCAGGCAACCGAAAGTGTGACGTAATTCTTAACTAGGACCCCCAGAGGGAGCGACCCAATATAGTAAATATGAGCTCCACGGTGATCATAGTAATGTGAAGGGTTATAGTTGAGAACCCAAAGGATTATGGGTCGGACTTTGAAGAGCATATAAGTATTTCTCATATGACAATCCTGCTGGAATGGAACTCGAAGGGATTGGTACACTACCTGTAGGTTGACCGACTCCAGAAACTGAAGGTGAAGGACTGCCACTAGCAAGTCCAGATGATATCCCAATAACAGTAGTAATTACCGAAGATGCAGTAACCGCACTAACAGAAGGAGCAATGGATGCTACACACACGGTGGGAATTGATGGAACGGACATGAAGAACATAACCTGAGTGTGAGGTATAGAAGCCAGGGATGAATGAGCAGACATAAAAGGTCCGGAAGACGGAACGGTAGTACGAGACCACATAAAGGTCTGTTGCAGAGAAGTAGAACCAAGTATGTCGGCCAGAGCGTGATAGCGAAGAGGCAATGACACATTTCGGGCAATGTGGAAAGGAAAATATTCTGGGGGAAATTGATGTTCCTCGGTTGACCCAAGGCTTCCTTGACTGCTAATAGGACTCGACTCGTCCATGTCAAAAGTGGCCATTAGAATCAAAGCACCAGGAGGAGTAGACGGGATGTCCATGTCTAAAAAGTTTCAAACGTTGGGAGGAGTCCAATCAAAACGAATCTCACCCGGAGCTCGAGAATCAAGAGGTTAAACACTTGTGACAATGGGAAGAGTACTAGTAATAGATGATACCTCATAAGAGACAGAAGAAAGTGGCTCTTCGTCACTTGGCAGGGACGACGGAGTCAGTGAGTCCACTAGGATGGCCTAGCTCAAAAGTCTGGGAGAAAAGATATAATCAATAGGGTTGCAAAAAATCTGTCAATATGTGATCACAAATGTGGCCAAGATTAATAGGTAAAATGTTGTCATGGACAAGTAAATTTTATGACGCTGGAACGAAACATGGCCTTTTCATTTTTAAAGAGTCAAGAATAGGGGCTAAAGATGACTCTAGTCGCCTTTGAAGTTTAATACACCTTCGTAGTAAAATGAAACAGAAATGAGCAAGGACTTTCTGTATGGTAGTCAATCTTCCCAAATGTTGTGTTCAGTACGTTACGACTCATAAGGTGGTAGACTCAGCTTCCTATGGATAATAGGATGATAGCCTGGTGGGGTATCCCAATATATACGTGACGGTACGAGAAGCACAAATCCATACTAGCATCTATCGCATCACAAAAGGAGGAATCACCCAACCTTAGTGAGAACAATAGGAACTAGGTTTAACGACACCGGAACACGTCTCTAGCATAGACCTCTATATATGTGAGTGTTAGGTTCCAATGCGCTTTTAAGTTCATTCAATAGATTTTAACAGTTAATCTTGAATTAAGCCTCGATTTCAAGGCCTTACCAAATGTATCTTTAACACTCCTAGAATGCAACTAGATGAGCAAAAGAAACCATTCCTTTTGATGGACGACTACCTAAATGAGGGTAAGGAGTTCATTTCCAAGCGAACAAAGAGAATAACAAGCAAATTCAAGAACAACAACGCAAGCAAGTAATCCAATCAATAGGAAACATAATGTATTGATTTCCTCTTATCTCACAACTACTACGATGAAAAATGAAAGATTTGAATTTCGCTTTTCAATTCCTAATCATAACAAATCTACTAATGCAAACACGCTTTCATTTTCATATACTATATGAGTGCAATTGTTTTTTATTTTTGGAATATATAACAAACAAGCTAATGCACAGCCTGACTGATCAAAAGGAAAATGTAATCTATGATTCAACAGTGAATGGAAATCAAATCAACACAACAAGATAGTTTGTTGACCAATCACTATGGATCAACCAGGAAGATGGGCAAGTAGCAAAAGAACACCTTCAAACAAGTCAACAAGATTGTTGTGGATGTAGTTCAGAAACTCGAAAGGACAAGCAACCCAAAACCAGCGAATTCTGGACGAAACCCTAAAAGACTTAGGTCACACAGTTCAAAAAGCCAAATTTCATAAAAATGGATCCAAGAAGGACATGCCTCAGTAAACACAATCAAAACAAGCTTAACAAGGTGAAAGAAACAGCGAAGGACAAGCTACACTAGTCTATTCAGGAGGCAAGGCTGTAAAAATTAATCCCTACAGGAATCGTCGCAAGTGCAACATTGACAACATGAGACAATCACTAATCATCGCAAGCATAGCATAGTCATCTACGTGATGTCATTACAAGGGTACACCTATTCTTAGCAACGGTCCGATTTCAAGAATCATCGCAGTTGTATGACGAGATATCCGTGACGTACAACAAGGGTAAAGAGAACAGGAGAAATTTGTCACAGTTTTTAGGAATTAAACAACGAGATCTCATTAAAGAGGGAAAACAAGACAAAAACAACGGAAAGACACCAGAATTATCACTCAGACAATGAGGTGGACTACCAGGTACTCAAGTGATCCAAATCATTGATGGTTCAGTCCCAAAACAAAGAGACACTATGTAATTCAATCGAAAACAACAAGAGAAAAATCAAGATACAACACACAAATCATTCCCCAGTATGGTCGCCAACTTGTGATGCAGGATAGTTCCCTCTGCAGATAGAGATAACCCCTCTAGCCCTAGAGTGGGTCTAGTCACGACAAGACAAAGACAATAGCAAATTCCTTAAATAGTTATCGTTGAAGAGGCCTACCTTATATCGACGTTTGATGAAGTCTTCATCACGTCACTTCAGGGATCGCTTTCTTCTCCTTAATGAATGATTCACCTGAAACAACATATGAAAATGACAAAACACATAATAGAGCACAACATCTACTTATAGAGTCAAAGAACCATAAGCTATCAACATACATTTCGTACATGATATAGGAAATAAACATTGATTGTATTAATATAAACAACAGTAAAGCTTACAACGTTGCCTTGACATTGCAAGCTTCCTTGAAGGGTCTGATCAGTATGTCTCCATAAGCATTCACTCTCAAAGGTCTCCCAGAAAGACTGATGACTCTCTCTCACCCAAAAGCACAAGTATGAAACTAAGGAAATCACAACAAGGCTTCCCTCATACAAAACCATTTTAGACTATCAATCCACAACATGAAAGGCTATTCTCATACCTCACAAGTTATTGCTAGGCTATCAACAATCCAAACTGTAAGTTATCAATCCAACAAACCAAGAATTAGCTATCTAAGAAATAGTTGATCATACTCATGGAGGATGCTTTTATAAGATGAGGAGACTCCATAAATGAGGGGAGAAGAAGCTTATCTTCATGGGAGGTTACTCAAAAGGTGGAACCACCATCTCAAATGAGGAGAGGCAAACTTCTTTGACCCAATAACCATCTCAAGAACCACCTAGAAGTATTATGTTTGAACTAATTCACCATATTTGGGTCATCGCAAGTCAAACACTGAGGCTAAGAGACGACATCATGAGGCGTTAGTTCATTCTAGGTTATCGTTGCAGGCAGGATACTGATGACCTATGACGATTTTGAAACATGGGTAAAAAGGGGTCAAATTCAGGATTAAAGAGCTTAGGCAATCTTCTTGAGTAATATGGAAGATTTGGATGCATATTTTGGTATATGACAAAGAACAGATGTCATTCAGGGACCGACTCTTTTCAGGATCAGGGGATGCAAGGTTCACAACAAAATATTGTGTAACATATACCAATATTCAAAATATATATCTAGACGTTACAAATACAGAGCATGATAAGGCTGTAGAATTATGAAACATTGCCAAATTGCCATAAATTCAAAACTAATGACCAGAATATTTGAATAGTCCCTAAGAGATCCAGTATGCTCTCTTCATTTCCCAGTATGAATATTATGAACGAGCACCTCACTACATAAACAATGCACAAAGTGTTCATTCTATATATGACTTACAGGGTAACAAGATGGAATGCTTATGAAATTGGTCACTATAGCTACTTCTATCCTAACATCAATAACTCTCAACACTTCACTCCATAATGTTTAGGAGTATGTCCCAACAAATAGTAACAACCTATGAGTTTAGAATTCAACAAAATACTCTCATTTTCCCATGGCTTTACCCTTCAGAGGTTGCATGGAAATCCCTACTTGCACTAATTGATGTTTTTCCATACATGTCGCCCACCCTGTGTATTGAACATAAATAATCAAGGATTATTTCCTTGTGCGCTTCACCAGTGAATGAAGAAGGTTCACCATCAAAGATATTAGTACATTCAATCAACTATGTGATAAATATACAAGCTCAGCGTTGTTGGAATGCTGAAGGGACATTATAAATCCATGTTCACACCATTAATCCCATCCCATTAAGTGAAACATGTATGCATACTTTTGATGTTAAATATAAATAAATATGGACACCAACATATTATTGTCATGCGCAATGATTACAACACTACCCAAAAGTATTCATATGGTACAATGGAATTGTATAAAAGCATACACTATAATTGATTCTAAAATTTGATAAAAAACTAGGTTGTGGATCCATAGGATATATGAGGATGATATCATCTAGAAGCAGGAAGCAGTGATTGGGACTTCCCAGATAAAATTAGTTTTACAAACTAGTATGGACAGAGACTTACTTTTACAACTCTATATGGAGGAGATTGTGATGATTTTACAACACAGTATAGGAGAGAATTATTTCCCTTAACATTCCCAACAATGAAGGTATTGGACCGATGAGTTGATTGTATGTCAACCTAATGATTATGAGGGGTTTGTAAAATTATGAATTTATGGACCAAAGTGCCCTGTCAATCTATTGTGAAAGACATCTAGGGACTGAAGTTTGTGCATAGGTGCAAGCGAAGGAAGGGAGGTTGCGATTAAATTAGAACCTATGTTAAAGGTAACCAAGTTGGCGCAAGCCTTGACATCATCATTAGAAGGAATTGACAGAGTATTGCAAGAGACATCAAGGGCTTGAAGCTTGCATAAAGTCTGCTACCCATTTCCCATCAACCCAAAACTAGACAAAATGGAGTTCAATGATATTACTCCCATTTTCAGTGCAATTCACACCATTCTGAAAGTTCCTTATAATAATCTAGTTCATAGAGAGTCCATGTCCATGGCCAAAGATCTCAATCATTATTTTAGTAGTTGGCACGAAGATCATTTTGACATAAGACCACTTATGTAGGAGAGGATATCAAGGCAAATGAAATTGTGCTTTAACTCATTAGCTGTATGAATTACACGCAACTGATGAACTACATTTGAAAAAGGGACTTGAACCACACTAACTTTGTACTTCAATCACTTTTCATCCTTTGTGGTGGTCCCATGTTTTTTTTAGGGACCATGGGACAAGCAATGACAAGCACTAATATTCCAAACTGCAATGCCAACTCAAATCCATCCATCGATGTTGGGATCCATGTTTGAGGAAATATCCCAACTTCCCTAGAAATGAACCAACCCAACTAGGTTATAATGGCATTTTCAACCACTTGAATGCCACTTTTATCTAACATAGACAACAACATAACAATTTAAATAAATAAATCCCTTCTTTACCAAGAATGAATCTGATCAAATTATTGAAGACCCCATCACCATGATCATCATTTTTGTTACTCCAAACCTTGACCCTCAACCTCTTTTTCAAGAAGCAAGGCATAAACAACACTATTCCCTAAGCCAAACCCGTGAATGGTAAGCTATAGGCACCCCTATATGTCAAGTCCCTAAGTTGTCAATTGCCTCTGATTGGTATCATTCTTGGATAGACTTTAGAAGGGAATGGTGTATTTTGTTTAGTCAAAGTCACCTCCAATGTTGGAAGTTCCCTTTAGAAAAGGTGAAAAAATTACGAGCAGGGGATGGATATTTATAGTGAACTTAGTTTTGGAGGTTTCCTTGGAGTTATTGAAGATTTTGATGCCAAAATAACTCCACTACAAATGTTGGTCAAAGTATGCCAGGCTTCTAGTAGTCTTGGATAGGAAACAATTAAAAACCTATGATTTGTGGGGCTTTCCTGTAAAGAAATATCTCTTGAGAAAAGAATTGGGAAGGACTATGATATCAAGGTTGTTGCATACTCTCCATGCTCTAAAAAAAGGGAAGTCGATGATCTTTTTTTTCAATTCTTTTTCCTTAAAAAAAATGATGATTTTGCATCCTGAAAAATTGACATAGTTTTGATGTTGCAATCACCGATTTCTCAGACATTATGGTAGCACATGCACCCACATATTGATACCAACATTCAAAATATATGTTTAGATGTTACAAATATAGATCATGATAAGGCCGTAGAAATCTGAAACATTTCCACATTGCCATAAATTCAAAATTAATGACCACAATATCGGAATAGTCACTAAGAGATGCAGTATGCTCTCTTCATTTCTGAGTATGAATATTATGAACAAGCACCTAACTACATAAATGATGCAGAACATGTTCATTCTATATATGACTTACAGGGTAACATGATGGAATGCTTATAAAATTGGTCACTATAGCCACTTCTATCCTAACATCAATAACTCTCAACAACTTCACTCCATAATATCTAGGAGTATGTCCCAACAAATAATAAAAACCTACCAGTTTAACATTCAACAAAATACTCTTTATTTCCCATGGCTTGACCCATGGGAGGTTGCATGGAAATCCCTTCTTGCACTGATTGATGTTTTTCCATACATACCGCCCACCCTACGTATTGAACATAAATAATCAAAACATGCAATTCCTAGATCAATAATGTTACAAGAAGGCAACTTCTACAATAAACACATGAAATAACTCATTTATACATTACCCAAAGTTGGATCAAAGCCTTTGTTCTTGGGTTCTTTGTATTCGTGGGACATAACATAACACACATAAAAGTAGTGAACAAGGAAATCTACAATGGATCAAAGCCTTTGTTCTTGAGTTCTTTATATTCATGGCATAAAGCATAACGCAGACAAAAGTAGTGAACAGGGAAATCTACACAAGGCTTCTTTGGTAAATTAAACATGAGTAAAACACAAGCCATGGAGATAGAAAAAAGGAAAAATTATCTACAAAATGGTAAGAACCTTTCTCTATTCATCCTGTAGCAAGCCTTGCATGCAACAATGAACTGAAAACAAATTAACCCCAAGCTTAGGGTTTAAAGAACAAGAAACCATTTTTTCCGTAACTGTTAGTGCTGGCGATATCTAGTTTTTGCCCATACCACACCTTGGGAAATATAGCTTCGCTATGCCAAAATTTATTAATAAATATTTGGTTGTGTGGCACCCTGTTGAGAGTTGCAGAAATGGAGTAGTTCTATGTTAAGCATTGTAGAAATAGAGAAATCGAATAGGTGCCTAACCTAACATTGTTTTGCCTCAGAGATGAGATCGGGGGCGAAGTAATGGTAAGTCAAACGGAGAAACCCTAATAGGGTAGGTGGTTACCTGGTTACCCTAACCACCAAGGGAATCATCTGATGGTAGACAATGCTTTAATCATCTATCAAGTGATCAGAGGGCACAGGATGGTACATGTGGCACCGGAGGGAGTTCTTCTCAGAGGGGAACGCCTTATGGTGTAATTAAGGTTTTAATAAAATTTAAAATGAGAATATTTTCATATTTAAAGATGTGGAATTTATATAATATAAATAATATTAGAAATAAACAACATAGATCCATCTTAACTAAGGATCCAATTGATGACAACAAGCAAAGAGAAGGGGAGAGAGGTGAGGGGGTGAGAGGGAGGAACATAGTGACAAAGCTAGAGGGAGGAGAGAGAGAGAGTTAGAGGGGGAGAGAGAATGAGGAAAGAACAAAGGAGAGATGGAGAGAGATTGAGGGAGGGTGGAGAAGAGGGAATATAGAGAGAGAGAGAGAGAGGGAGAGAGATAGTGATAGAGTTGGAGGGGAGAGAGAGAGAGAGAGAGAGAGAGACTGATGAGGGGGAGAGAGGGAAGGAATAAGAAAGACATAGATGGAGAAAGGTGGAGAGAGAGAAGGTGCAACATGGGGGAAATGGGGAGAGAGTGAGGGAGAGAAGAGAGTGGGAGGGAAGAGAGAGAGAAAGAAGGAGAAGAGAGAGAAGCATATAGGAAGAGGGAGGGAGAGAGAGGGAGATAGATATTTAAAGAAAGTGTGTATGTTTGGTTGTGAGATAGAGAGAGCCAATAAGAAAGAGACACATATATACAAATATAGATATCATATAGGTTTATATAACTTGCCTAGATCCATATTAACCTCGAATCTATCAAGCACGAAGAGGGATCAAATCTCTTGAGGTGCAAACCTTTCCTCAAGTTTTACACTCAAAAATGAGGTTTTCACCTCAATATATTGGATCTTCCTTGACGCTTGATAGATCCGGGGTTAACATGGATCTAGGCTAATTTTTTCTTAATAATTAAGTAAACCTTTAAATATTTACACTCATTTACAAATACTACACTAATACAACATTGCCCATTCTAAATTATAAAACCATAAAGCCTTATCAATTCAATTAATTTAGCTTTTTTTTCAAATAGACCCATACATGTGAGTTATGTATTTTACAATGTTTTTTTGTGTTGCATAATATTATAGGGCTGAAATGATTTTTTATTTGATTTTATTATAAGATTGAAATTTATTGGTATGTGATTTTGAATAATTGGTAATTGATGCACTTTTAAGGTATTTAGCACTTCTTCATTCACAAGCTAATAGCTAAAATTCATTTTTTAAATATTATTATAATTTAATATTTTATCAATTAAAAACACTACTCTTTTTT
>APFE030571432.1:0-13197 GCA_000404065.3 Pinus taeda
CCCCCTGCACCTGAATGCTGTATTCTCATAGTCCAAGGGCTGTTTCCATTGACTATTGTTAAAGTTCAGGAAAATGCTTTCTGGTAGGCCTTGACTAAGATCTACCTCGACGCATATCCTAGCAAAAGTGAAAATTCCTTTTAAATGCCTATCTGTATCAATCTTTAACATTTTCCCAAGGGTATTCCCTATGGCTATTAAAGTCCTGAAGTGCCAAAAGTGTAAAGGTAAGTTATGCAGTCTTACCCATACTGGCATCCTTGATACCACTGTGGTGTTTGCGTCAAAATCTGGAAACCATGGGGTGACAAATAAACCCGCACTGCCCCAGAACCATGGTCCTTCATTGAGAATTTTTTCCTTTTCTTCAACTTCATGGAAAATTACAATGAAAAAACCCTTCGAACAGAGGTGGATCTGGTAGTTTTTTGTCCAGATCGTATGGATCCACTCATACAGGGCCTCAATTTTAGGCCAGAAACCGTTAAATCTACAAATAACAGCTTTTTTTTCTAGATCTGAAAAAATGCATTGTACCTCTGGAAGATCCAGCGCGATGGTTGGGCTTTCTGGTATTTGATCCACTATATACTGCCCCGGCGATGGATTGACTACTGCAGGTTCTTTTCCCTTTGCTGGTGCTTTCCCTTTGGCTGCATCACGATATGTGCCTGAAGGTTTTGATGAAGAACCCTTTGACCCACCTCGCAAACGATGGTTGAGGGTGATTGTTGAGTCCTGGGCTACCCTGTAATGCTGGAGAGTGAGATGTTCCTGCAAACAAACCCCAGAAAATATTAAATTTTGAAGGGCAACTGGGATGCCCAGTTTATCTTGGATTTTCTCTTTGAGCTCCAGAACCCTCATGCTTCCCCAGATCTGTAGGCATATGTGTCTTCCTTCTGTTGTTCTGAGGAAAATTTGGTACGCTGCATCATCGTGGAGGGGGTCTTTGAAACACTGCGATACCCGATCACGACACCTTCCCCTTTCTGGACCCGCAACTTTTTCGATCAATGTTTGCCCTGGGGCTGTCGATCGAGCCCACAGCGAGCCGAGCTTCATCGGGCCTGGAGAACTCCGCACACCGTGGTCGCAGGCAGGGATTTCGAGACTGAGGAATGCGATCTCTGGTGATTTCAAGCACGATCTGTCATAAAACAATGGAGGCGGGGGTCTGAGATTTGGTTCGGTGGGATCCTTCTCCACATCGGGTCCGATTCTGGGTCCATAGGGGCCAACAGGCCCTATGCTATAACACTGCCATACATGTAAGGGCATCCAGATCTGTGGAGAGAAGCCCACAAAAAACCCTGAAGACGTCTCCACCCTTTCCCCATTTATGCCCTTGCCATTGGAAAATGACCCAGGGCATGCTTGACGGCACCACAGCCAGCCAGAAGCTGGAGGAGCTCTGCCGGATCCGGGCGACAGAGAAACGCTGGAGATGTACCGCTTCCATGAGGGAAAGATACACCCCAGTTCCTGTTCTTCGAGTATCTAGACAAATGAAACCTTACCATTCAGCGGATCATCTTCACGCCATGGGGAAACGTCAATGAGGAAGGAAACTTCCAGCTGAGCCCTGTTCAGATCACAGATTTGCGTGAGTTTTGGATCTATGTCGGCGCAAAACAGGTGATCTGGAACCCTAGATCCAAGAACGAAACCCGCCGCGCCTGCTCTCGACTTAACCATTTTTCCTCTCATTATATCAATCATTCAACCTTTAATGTGTTCAAGGTTTCCATTTTAAAAGTAAATATCAAAACTATTTCTTTTGAGAAACTTTTTCAATATACCAAAGGCCAATGGAAGATATCTTACAACTTTATTTTCCAATAATCCTAAAAACTAGCAATTGTCCCAAAAGGTACCAAGAGAGGTCGATAGGATTATTAAATTGGAATTGCAAAATATAGTTACAGAATGAAATCTGATCTATGAGGAGCTTTGGGGGCCTATAGATTACAAGAGAATAGCAGAATTTTTTCAGTAAACATGTTAGTTGCGTACTGATCATCTTGGCGGTTGCAGACAAAACTGGTGTTTATACTATTTTCCACAACTTATTCAATAAAATTATCATATTCATGAAATTTAAAAAAAATATATTATACATCAAAGTCTATAAAAAATTTATTAAAACAACTACACAATACACCTCTACTTGCTTTTAATAAGACTCACTATTTTAAATTTATAAAACTTAATTCATACAACAGTAATGAGCTTTAAAAATATAAAATTTCCATAATGGCTTGCCAAGAGGTATATAGGGTGTCCATAATTGCCAAAGTCTGCCCACTTATAGAGATTAAACGTATCCCCAAAAGAAGATATTATCGAAACCATCAATGCAAGGTTCATGTTTGATGACCAGAATGGAACAATAGTTGATTCTTGAAGTACATATTAAATTTCATGATATTTATAAGCGGTGCTTCTTTCACGAATCCCTCTCTAGAGGGTTTCTTGTTTGTTCTGTTAGTACTTCACACAGATTACAACCCTGTTGTTTTTTTTGTTTTGTTTTTTTTTTCTCTCTCGAATTTCATGTCCCCAACCAAATTGCAATGTTCCACAACCTGCCCATGTAAGACTAATGGAATAACTAATATTTGAGATTGTTTTTTGAGACCTTGATGGAGGCATTCAACAGTACCATGGGGTGGGACTCTGCCTGTGTACATTTCATTCTGCAATTAAGGGAATACAAACAAGAATAGCTGCTTAGCAGAAGGTTGACAGAGTACATCACGTAGGTGATACATATCAATGCTATGAGTGAGGCCATCAGTTTCCTGATCTTGGATCCAATGCCTGAGTTTTTAGAGCCAACATCCATCTTTTCCCATGCAATTTTTCAAGGTCTTTATGATCTTTCCTAGTGATTGCCATCTTCATCCTATGATTGTTGTGCCAAGGTTTTTCTCTGTCACATTTGAACAAATTCTATTAAAATTGAAAAGAAACAAAAAAGAGCAATCAGACATTCTTACACACAAACAAACCAACAAAAATTAAGTCCATTCTTTCCCTGAATACAATATACATTACACCATGAGCTGAAAATTGTAAAGGTTCCTGGAAGATCAAATCTTGGACACATTGAATTTCCCACAGAAAGGTTCTGGAAGAAAATTTCTAATCTAGGCACAAACAAACAATCTGGTATGTATTGAAGAGACCAGTCTTGTCATACTACATTCTTTCCCTGAATGCAATATTCAATCCACCATGAGCGAAAAACTGTAAGGGGTCCTAAAAGAACAAATATTAGATGCATTGAATTGAAAACTGTAAAGGATCCTAAAAGATCAAATCTTCGACACATTCTATGTCCCACAGAAATATTTTGGAAGAAAATTAATAATCTTGGCCCATACAAACAATCTGATATGTACTGAAGAGACCAGTCTTGTCATATTAGAGATTATACTCCTTTCCCTGAATGCAATATTCAATGCACCATGAGTTGAAAACTGAGAATTTCATGTAACGATATATAAAGTTCCATGTTAAACCAACTATCTACACAGGGCATGCACAAGGCATGTTCTTGAAGGAAAGCTTTAGTCTTGACATACAATAAATTCAAATCAAATCAAATAAAAATGAATGTGACTGATAGCATAAGTTGTTGAAGAGAAGTCATGTTGCACAAGGCATGTTGTTGAAGGAAATTCATGTTTCACAAGTTATGTTTTTGAAGGAAGTTCTTAGCTCTGAAGTACAATAACTACAAATAAAAAGAAAATGAGAGTGACAACATTTTTTGGGTATGCCAAAGCAATTTGTCTTTTGATCTGTATGCCAGCCATTTGCCTTCTGTATAATTAATCATTAAAATAATCTATAAACATGGATCCTCAAAATAAAAAGCTTCACTTGTCCAAGAAATTCAGGTGGTAATGTCACCGGTGTTTGAGGTGATATATGAAAAACTATATGATTGGAAGTACAATCTTCATTTAGTACCATTGTTCTAGTAGTAAATGGAAGCAATTATTAGGTAAGTCTGCAGAACATAGAAAAGATCAAGAAGACATTCTACAGGAAAGCATGACAATAAGCAGAGGGATACCAATACCATATAAAACCTTTAATAGAACACGAAGAACATGTCTTTGAAGGCATAAAAGTTGTGGTAAAGCAAGTGAAACATTTACCATTGATGAGTGAACTAAACAGTAGGAGCATGACTGTTGGATTTCACTTTAACATATGGTTTACACATGGAGATGTGCTTGGTAGGTTATAACTAAACATATATACAATGAAAGTATTCATTGGCTTCTAAACATATGTACAATAAAAGCATTCTATCACATATAGTTGTAATTGAGAATAAGCAGCTAATCATATATGCATGATGGGCCATGGCATCGGCAACACCAATTAGTGTTTATTATGGTGCCATATTGTGCGAGTTGTTCTTGTAATTGATGTCGCATTTGCCTGTGTCCATCTCTTTCATAAATGTGAATTGTTAGCTTAAGTAGTTTTCTTATTCTCTTTAACAACTCAATTGTTGGGCGCAAACGGTAAAGCGGCATTGATTGTTGTGGAAAGATCCTTGTCTGCATATCTTGTAAGGTTAGTTCCTGTTGCTGGATTTCTCCGCAACATGCATACAACATTCGTAGGTAACCTGTATCCATACCTGTTGCCATCAAAAAAGGAAACATTGTAAGTGAAAATGGATATGTTTGACAATTTTGTTGAATATATAATATAAAATAAACGATTCCAACAAATATAAAATCATATGAAAGTAAATGTAATAGCAAGCAAATGTATGTGAAAGTTTGTTATGTAGTGAGTGGTGTTTACCATGTGTGTAGTTTTGGAAGATAGGTTGTACGAATGGCTAAAGAGTATTATCCTGAATAGACTTTGATGCAAGCAATGACTCTTCTTGTTGTCTACGCTGAAGATATGGATTCTTGTGCATTTGTGCAATGCGTGAGAATGGGAATGCTGGATTGATGTATATGTCTGCCAATGACCGCACTCTTGAAATTGCAGTGAACGTTAGCCCTTGGCATTCTCTGGTGTCGATGTCCACTGTTGCTTTGTCTAATGTTATTCCTTGTGACTTGTGGATCGTTAAAGCCCATGCCAGCTGAAGTGGTATTTGACGGCGTGTACCCCTTGTGATGGGAGAAATAGGTACATATGTTGGGTGTGAAATGTCCCATGGTGTTCCTTTGTATTGTTTAAATTCAACAACCATGAAGGATGGTAATTCTAGGGGCTTTGAATCAATTGAATAAAATATTGAGATGACCTTTCCAAATGCGCCATTGACGAGGCCTGCATGTACCCATAATTTGTTGGTGAGCATAACTTTTTGTTCATTGCATAAGAGCACTTTTGCAGGCAGCTGTTCATCTTCTGTTGTAGTAGGAGTCTTCCGCCTTTGTTGTTCTGTAGAACAAACCGCTACTGGGATGTTCAATTTTTTAAGCATTATCTTATTATGTAAGATAGCTGAGTTGTTTGTTGCAAATAGGTGCATGGATTCTTCAAATATGAATTTTTCTTCATTTGTAAGAGATGAACTTGTTCTTGACATTAGGTGTTGCCAATCTTCAAGTGTAGCTATTCCATTCCGAAAATTTGCAAGTATTTGCCGAAAAGAAACCTGGGATGGGCTAGTTCCTTGTTGATGGAAAACGGTTGAAAGTGTTACGAATATGTCGAAGCTCCGCCAAAGTACAGTGCCACGTGATGTCCCAGCTTATAAAGGAATGTCTTTTATAGGTGGTAGTTGGCCTAAATCGCCGACAAGGATAATTGAGCGGTTACCAAAGGGTGCATTCCGATGAAGAGGAAATGCCTCTCTTAGACGATCGTCAATGCGAGAAAGAATTTTGGGACCAATGAAACTCATTTCATCAATGAGAATGTATTCTACATGACGAAGTTGCTCTTGCAGTTGTAGGAGTGGCTGGCCTTCGAGAGGATGCATTGTTTGGATAGGGATACGAAGGGCAGAGTGAATTGTGAGGGCATTTATGTTGAAAGCTGCAACACTGGTTGGTGCAAGTAACAATAAAGGGTTTTTGTTTGCTGGTGAGTTTTCGACAAATGCTTGTTGCAGACATTTAATCAAATGGGATTTTCCTGTGCCAGCTGTCCCTTGTATGATGATTCTGCGTGGTGGTTTTGGCAAAGGGGCTTTGAAGTGTGAAAAAATAGTGGTAAAAGCTATATTTTGGGTAGGGGATAATGTGTGATCATGGGGAAGGTTTGGAAAAGAATGATGTTGGTTTTGAATGGTTGAGTGGTTGAATTCAATGAAATTTATGGCAGTTTCCTGCAATGGGGGAGGGATAGTATTTTGTGACCAATTGTGTTTGACATCGAAGTCGCGGTAGCCAATCATGTTGAGGTCATCAATTGCAATATTGTAACTTGGGTGCAGCTGAGAGAGGATTTGCCATTCATTCATCTGCATGGAATCAGGAGGGGTGTGCGGGTTAGTTTGATCTTCAGTAGGTGGGCTTTGTGGGTTCTCAATTTCGCGATGGACATGCCATGGTGTATATGTACCCTTTTTTTGTTCCCAGTGGGCAATAATTTCTGCATCAGTTGAACCAATATCATCAGGGAGTGTTAGGAAGGGGAAATACAATAGTAATTGACTCCAGCAGAAGGTGGCATAAGAAGGATTAGTAGAGGAAGGAATGACATTGTAACAGGGCAAGACATGTACAATCATTGGGGGGAATATGTGTTTCCATTGGTTATTCCTCTACTAGGCAGAATATGACCACGAGCGTGCAGATTCAAGGAGGGGCAGTGATTCTAATGAGGCAGGCCTGTTCATATATGCAACGATAAAGTTTGGTGTCGATCTGGGATTTTCAGTGTCTTGTGAAACACGTCTGAAAACAGCCCTGTTGACATTCAAAGAACGAAATGTACGGCTGCAGAGAGAAAGAGGTAGCTTTTGTAACATATGGCATATTTCTTGTGCACCGATGTCTCTATCTGCGATTGTTTCTGTAAGGAGTTTTCGGATGACAGCAACAGTAGGCGCTTCTGGAAGTGCACTTTCCGATAGCCGTGATAGCATTTGATGGTAGCTTTCAGATCTAGTTTCTTCTTTTGCTACATACTTTGAAATATATTTCAACACAGCATGGCGAGAAAGGACTGGTTGGCAATCAACATTCACTCTCCAAATAGAGAGTAGATCAACATTGTGAATATTCAACCTTTCATCATTGTGAGTAGGGACGTAGGTTTTATGACCTTTATCATCAATGAAAAGTGAAGAAGTGGAATTCAACTCCCATGGTACTCCATATCGGCAGCTAAGTACATTGTCTTTCTTACGAAGACAAGAAGATTCATGACACTTTGTATGACATTGAACGCAGTTGACGAGCTCTGTATAGTCTTCAGACTGATTGGACATGAATATTGATGCTGTGTCAAGAAGACATGGGTTATGAATTGTTGATTGGTGAAGTGGAATATTTCAGTGTTCTGCTTGGCGTGGATTCCAGGCAGTTACGTAGTGGTAGAAATATTTCTTTACATTAGCAATTTCTAGTGCATTGTCCCAATCAAGTGTGTCCATGTCTGGTGCATTTTGTAGCCAGAGGAAGCCATGAATGTGTGTGGATCCTCGATGTTGCCATTCGTATCTGAAAATAATATGAAGTTTACATATGGTTAATACATATATATACAATGTATAAAATTAATGTAGAGGGAAATGGATATTAAATAATACTTGCACCAGTAGTCGATTGCATGGAGGCCTTTTTGTAGGATTTCTTCAAGGAAAATTGTGAATCTACAATGCATATATTGGGCTGTTAGATGTGGGTTTTTAATTATGTTTTGAATTTTCCATTGGAAGGGGTTGACTGAATTGGAAGGAACACTGTTGGGCATGATTGTGTGCAAGTCATGCCATTTAGTATCAGCTACGCTGAGAGTGAAGAAGAAGGTTGGGCTTCCTATTTGCGTGATCATGTCAGTCAGCTCAGATCATCGTTTGTTCCAGAAAGACTGTGTTCCTCATAGGGCTGAACCGAACCGCATTATTTCCTCTGGAAATCTTGATTCTGGAGAATCATGCAGACACTGGCGTAGATTTGAAACCGTTGTTGGCAAGTTGTTCTCAATGTACTTTTTCATGAAAACATTAGTTGTTGCTTGGCTATGGTGGCACAATAGAATGTTATAAAGATAATAGTGGAATCTTGGGTGTTGGCCGAAGCGGTTATCATGGTAGTGCAGCAAGTGTAAAGCATATTCATGCATCTCAACTTTTGTAAGTCTTGGTTGCATGATCATTGCGTTTCCTGTAGGGAAGAGCGTGGGGAATGCCATGGCAAAGAGGCCGATGGTGTTGTATTCATTTATAGTAGTTAAAGATATTGGAGGCCAATTGATAGAGCTTGTTGAATTTGAATGGGGCAAGTGCAAATAGTTACAAATGTGCTCAAGCTCAGTGCATGAATTTGGGAGGACTGGAACGAAAGAAGAGGGTTGGATTTCTGATGGAGGTAGCATGACACTAGTATCATACGTAGAATTAGTAGTGGCTTGATGGGGTTCGAAAGAGGAGGTGGTTACATTATGGAGAAGGGAAGAAATGTCTGTAGGGTGATTTGGCAACGCAGAAAGTGCAGATGAATTGAATTGAACATCACAGTAGTAAGGGTCATTTTTTATTTTGTATTTAAGGGCTGCAAGGACGTGTGATTTGCAAACGAAGAATTCGTAAGCTTTTTCAGATGGAGTTTGCCTTTTGACAATGAGGATGTCTAAGTCAGAGAGCATTTAGGGTAAGTATTTGGCAATAGTGGTGATGTCTTGAGGGAAACTAATTGTATGGCCACTATATTTGTATTGACCACCACGGGAATGTGTGACTTGTATAATGGGGTTGACACGTGCGATGAGCATTTCTTCAACCTGTGTTAACTGGTGAAGGACATAGGGTTGTTCTCCAGGGTCCATGTTGTTTAGTTCAGAAAAACGACTGGCTGATTTGGATGACGCACAACGAAAACAAGAGAGTCTACCATGGAAAAGCTTTGTTTTCATTCCTGGGTATGCTTCCTTGCATATTGTGCAAACATGCAAGGTAGAAATTCCATCAATCCTTTCTCAAAAGTGATGATGTTCATCAGTAAGGGGAGGGTTATATTCGAATTGATGAATGTGAGATGGGTTGGTTTGTATAGTTGGGAGTGTATTTGAGGTGGGAAGGGATGTAGAGGAAGTAGTAGGGTTGTTGTGATTTTCATAAAGTAGTCGACGTCGTGCATTTATTCTATCCTTTTGTTTTTCATAAAGAAGATGGCGCCGCTCGTTTTTGGCTGCAACTTGATTGTTTGTTGGAATATCTAAACAAGTACAAATAATTATTGTTATTTTTGCTAAATGAGTAGTGCATGTTTGGAGAATGTAGTACAAGTATTAGAAATAACGTTTTTTAGGTAGATTAGGTAGAAGGAAAAACATGCAATTAGGAGTGATATAAAATCATAAGTTATTTTGGCGTCTAACATTGAAAGGAGAGAAGCAAGATAAAAAATATGTTGCTCCCTTATTCTTCAATTGTTTTTTTTGTTTGGCATGTTTGAACGATAAAATGAATAGATTAGCAAGGAAGAGATCATTGTATAGCATGTAGACAACGAACGAGAAACGTATGTAGTAACTCTTTGCAAATCTTGATATCTATTTTATTAAAATGTAAATGGAAAACATATGTATTTTGGAAGGTCTGGAAGAGAGTATTTGAAGTGAAAGCTAAAGTTTGTGTCATAATAACATGGGTGTGTAATTTACAACAATATGAGACAATGAGTTGTGCGGAAATGTTTGTTTGTGTACAAAAAGTCGTGTTTGAAGAGACCCTAAAAAGCAGTTCACAGGCGGTGAACAATAGGTCGTTTTGAAGTGGACATTGCTTAAAGGTTAGGCAGTGCTTCTTTGCATGCAGAGGCATATTGAATTTATTCTAAATTGATCATTATTGGTTGCAAGTGTTGAATACCGTCGGGAAAAATATGCTTTAATGCAAAGTGTTAGTTGGAAGCATCGTCCTGAAATTCGGCCACAAATTTCCTGTAGACCAGTTGGTTCGATAGAAAGAAGGAACAAGTCTTTTGTCGTGATGCCCATGAGCTCGTTTCCTGCATCATTGAAAACTGTGATGTTCTGCAGATTCCCGGTGTGGTCATGTAGTTCAATTTTAAGTTTGTACCGGTAGTCACATTCTGGGAAGTCACCGTTACATTTGTACAATGCCATCCCATGGAGGAAACATGGGCCGTGCTTTCACGTTTCTGCAGATTTTTCTTGTTCCACATGTATGCTTGGTATAGACCAAAGGGCATCCTTCTAAAATTATTCTATGCAGGGCCACGGAGCATATGCGGGTCACAAAAAGCATATAACTCCCAACAAAAGATAGATGCTTCCCTTCATATTTCAACCCAAATATGTGGCAGTTCATATGAGAATTGAGAAAGACTAGATGATCCAGTGCAAGAAGCTTGAGATCAGGGCCAGAGCTAGAAATGGCAAGGACTTGAAAATTTGCAGTAGTAAGGAGGAAATAATGAAGAGGGTTGCTAACATTCCTGGATTGGAGAAGCCCTCTGTTTTTGCTGGATGTTGCCTATGATATTTTAGAGGACAAAGTGTTGTTAGAGGGATGGAGTGACTTCTTAGACCCTTACGAAAATAGTAAACTGGTTGTGTTGGATATATACTCAAAATATCCCTATCTCATTCAATCTGCAATTGATTATGAAGTATGCGTGTAGGTTGTTACATTTATGGGGAATAGATTTTATACACTTTCGAGTCTCATAGTGTTGCAAAGGACTGTGAGAATGGATAAGGTGTAGGATTGTGAAGGTTCAACTGTGACTTCCTATGCTTACAACATTGATGGCCAAGTAGGAGGACCTAAAAGATGGGCAACCAACATGTCGAATTTGAGCCTTGCTATTATTAGCTATGGATATAATGAGGTCTCTTGCCAGTGAAAGACTAGAATCAGATTGCTCAATTTTTTGCAGATTTAGACTTGAATCTTAGCAAGGTGATTTTATGTAATAGTATTTTGTAAGTTGTATGCTAGAAAGAAATTGCTTGGTCAATACCTCTTGTAGAAGCTACAGTTTATGTGCATTTTGTATGATTCTTCCTCACGATCATGCCCTTGAAATATGATCTAATAGCTTTTTAACAGAGAATGGCAGATTAATGGTGCCTCAATACCAATTTGGTGTTGTTCAAAACAAATTGTTATATACTATTGTTAAATTGGGTCTATATTTATTTTAGAATTAATGAAGTTTGTTCTTGAAGATGTTTATTCTAAATGACTATTTTGGATAATTGGCAATTGCTTATACAAAATTAGGTGGTTTGACTCTAAAACTGTAACGAACGAGGACCCTAGCTTGTCTTTCCAATGCAATCGGCTATTTCTGGTTGTAATAGAAAGGGATTGATTTTCCTGTCATCACAGAGTTGAGTAGAGACTATAAGTGATTCTTTCTTTTGTGTAAAAGCGGCCGAACAAAAGATTCTGAAGAGAAATTTAAAAGCGCTGTCATTAACTGTGTTGTAGAGAAGATCAAACTGTATTTTTTTATTATAAATGTTGGACAACTTCAAGGTTCTCAGCTTCAGAGTGGACAACTCCTGAATTTGCCATTTGCCAGTATTATTGGTGCACCTAGTTCAGGGGAATTAAACCGTATGCCAATGCCAGCATACGGCCTGGGTGCAACTGAATCTAATGTACCAGAGGGAATTGGACAGATGTCAACTGTAGATTATAAGAGCCAGAATGTGCACATTCTCCAAGGGAATGATTATTCCATTTCCAGTATTGTTTGTTTATCTTCCATTTTAACAAGATCTGATTTTGAAAGTGGAATGAACATTTCAGGAATTAAAGCAAGCATTATTTAGTATTGAGTATGGAAATGCATCAAAATGTGATGTTGAATTCTTGTATGTGAAAAAAATATGTATACATAGTTTTTAGGATAAACTTACTCGAGAACTATACCCTACTTTTATGTTGAACCATTTTAGTTTATATTTCTATTAATCATAATACCTCTGGCGTAGCTTGTGTCAAACCTATATACTTGTTTTGAATGATCCATAAGAAAATAAAAATTACAGATCCTAAACAAAGATATTCAATTGGTACAAATGATGTGCAGGCATTACAAAGTTCCATATTCCAAATGGTTGTTTGATTATTTTTCCAAACAAAAGCATCGTATGCAATGTAGTGTCCACATTCTTAAGAGCAGATAAATAATTCCAATTTGCAATCACAAAGGATGATCCAGTTTTATGTTGCCTTCCCATGTCATGACTGGCTACAGTTTTTAGACTAGGTCAAGAACCTACTACGGAACAAAAGTATCTTATGAACTGCAATGTCCATCTTCACAAAAGCACATACAACAAATGATAGTTGTAGGTTATGATATCTGTACTGTGTGCATATGGATGCCTAAGTATTTTCAGTTGATAAAAGAGTAGTGCATGTTTGGAGAATGTAGTACAAGTATTAGACTTAACTTTTTTTATTTGAACATAGAATTACTATTTTTTATTTCAACATTGGTGAAGGTAGGTAGATTAGGTAGAAGGAAAAACATGCAAATAGGAGTGATATAAAATGAATAGATTAGCAAGCAAGACATCAATGTATAGCATGTAGACAACGAATGAGAAACATATGTAGTAACTCTTTACAAATCCTAATATCTATATTATTAAAATGTAAATGGCAAACATACATATTTTGGAATGACTGGAAGAGAGTATTTGAAGTGAAAGCTACAATTTGCATCATAATAACATGGGTGTGTAATTTACAACAATATCAGACAATCGATGTGCGGAAATGATTGTTTATGTACAAGTAGTCATGTTCCAAGAGACCTAAAGAGCAATTCAGAGGCGGCGAACAATAGGTCGTTTTGAAGTGGACATTGCTTGAATGTTAGTGAGTGCTTCCTTGCATGTAGAGGCATATTGAATTTCTTCTGAATTGACCAGTATTGGTTGCAAGCGTTGAACACTGTTGAAGTAGTCTGCTTTAATGGAAAGTGTTAGTTGGAAACGTTGTCCTGAGATTCCGCCACAAATTTCCTGCATATCAGTTGGTTCAAT
>APFE030571436.1:0-17206 GCA_000404065.3 Pinus taeda
GAGGTAAATACTTTGCGCGAAACCTTTCCTCAAACAGTTCCCAAGGAACACTATCTGATGTAAGGTGTAGCTGTTTTTCCAGATTTCCCCACCAAATCAAGGCACTTTCCCTGAGTTGAAACACGGCAATTTTTGTCTTTGCCGAAGATGAATATTCTTTTAACCCAAAACATCTGTTCATTCCCTCCAACCACGCTTCAGCGCGTTCACCTGCTCGGCCTCCTGAGAATTCCAAGAGTCTGATCTTTTGAAGCTCCCTAGAGATGTCCTCTGTCGACCTTCTGGGCTCGAAATTCTTCGGTGCCGCTGAACTGGTAGCCAAATGAGGAGATTCCTCCTTGGTCTTAGCCTTAGTGGGTTCTTTTAATGTTGCTAATAAGGCTTCCAAGGAGTTCATTATTACAGTTAACTCTGGCGCTGGGGCGGTTGATGTTGATGAAGGTCTCGGTGGTGATGCTGGGGATGATGATGACGGCGGCGGCGGCATTACGGGCGGTGATGCCGCCTGATCACGTCGTCGTCGCTCGTATGTCTTCACCATTTGCAATGGTTCCTGAACACACAATAAAATTTTATCAAAGTTATGAGGTAGACGACCGAATTTTAATACGTAACTTTCTTTTGCGATATTACATTTAGAAACGGGTATAGTTTTGCTATTTTTACCCGCTAGGCGGATCTTACTGGTACCGAGGTCAAGGAGGATGGTCTCGCGACCTCCTTGTCCTATGCAGGGTATTCTATCCTAAAATGAATAATGCAGAAGAGTATAGATTCTAAACATCCCTGTTAAAATTCCTCTTTATTTATACTCTTATTCTGCATCCTTTTCTTTCCTTCAATCTTATTATATTTCTTTCTGTTCACTTACCTTTCTTTATATATTTGTATTTAACTCATCTCTTGGTTGTCATTGCAGATGATATTATTTTTATTGTTATGATATGGTTCCGCCGGAAAAAGAGCGGGACGGTCAGGGTCAACCACAGACTGTCGGTCTCTTAAACTAAATGCCAAACTAACTGCCGGGGAGTCGGAATAATGTTGACGTGGTGAATGTGTTATATCTTATATCCTACCATAGCAGGAATAATAAAGAGTAATAATTGCAATATAACCGTTTATTATGTATTGTATAATAAAATGTTCAAACTCTCAACTAACAGTAACTCAGATAAATACTAATCAAAAAATTTATAAACAATTAAAAATTATTTATATAGTTCAACTTTCTTAAATCAAAACAAATTTAATAGGTTTAACTTAACTAATAAAAAAATCGAAACAATACCCATTACATTATATTCCACGCTAACAATATAATAAAAAAAAAAAAACTAACTAACAGATTTACTATCTTTATTTTTAATTATTCCATTAATATTTAAAATTATTTAAATATAAACTTTATTTAAAAAATTAAAAATAAATCAAATTTTGTAAAATTAATTGAATTCAAATTGAACCAAAAAAATAATCCCAAAATACTCAAATTTAAAAACCGAAACCGAAAGTTAATTTTTTTTTTAAATTCAATATGTATTGAAAAAGTTGATTTTTCATCCAATGAGCTTCAATTTTGACTTCGTCACCCTAATATACGCACATATCCCGGATTTCACGTTAATGACCATGATTAAACATTAACTAGAATCTGAAGTACAGAAGTACAGAGAGCATGAAGACATTAAATTTGTACTTACCTCAACTGCTGCTGATGCTGATTCTGGTGGTGCTGTCCTCGCTGTTTTGATCTAGTCTCCGGAAGACCAATACCACCCAACCAGATTGAGCAACCTAGCTGCTCAATCCAGAAAACTTCACAACAGAAGTTCTCTGTCCCTCCGTGCCCAGAACCTCAAGCAGACTAAAGCTCTTCCAATAGACAATTAACTCCCGGTGAAATCTGTGCTCCAAGTTCTTTCTGCTCCTCACTTCTTTTCCCCCCTTCTCTCGGTTCAAACCCCTGCTATTTATCTACCGGCCTGGCGGTGGCCGCCCTCCCACTTGCAGCCACCGCCTTCCACGCATTGAAGGCCCTCAGATATTTTCCGACTCTCATCTGCGTTTTGCAATAACTACTCAGCTGGTTCGGGCAGCTTCGCTTTAAAAGTTCGCTGGTACCCTTTGTAAGTTTATATTATAATTTCATAAGGTTTAATGATTATATTTTATAACATTCACCTTATCTATATTTTACCAGTTTTTAAGTGATATAGTTTATAACCTTCCATTTATATGTTATAAAGTTTTTTTTTAAATTCATATTATAAAGTTTTAATGATCTATTTTATAGAATTAACATATATACATATATTATAAAGTTCAGAATTTTATTAAGGGTTGTTACAATCCTTCATTGAACTAGAGATCAACATCTCCAAAGAGAATTTTGATACAAGTCTTACTACAAACTTTTCAACTAGGCCTATACTTGGTCCTCATTGATAGATATGATGACAAGTGATAACTGGCGTAGTCTTCAAAGGAAATTTGATCTCAAACAAAACCACTACGAGTAGTTAAGTGATGATACATACTACACACCTTAAGGATTCAATGAAGCATCAAATTTCAGATTTTGTGGCTTCCTTATTTGACTGATATGATATAGAGTTGTATTCCTAGGCCTCATACTCTTCATCTATACATCCTAGCATTGTAGTGTGCATTGATTGGAAATCTTGATTTGTGAATGAGCCAAATAAATATGCATTGTCTTATCAGTCCTTGAGCTAGAACAAAACAAATACAATTTTTGAAATAGTCTAGAGACATCGATCATAAAAAATTAAAGGGACTCCTTTCAATGTACAAGGCCTTCCGCAATTCACTCCGTGCAAACAAACTTATGCACAAGTGACAACTTGTTGGTTTTGTAGATAGAGGTATTTCGAGCTTCTTTTGGCTTCTATTCAGATTCCTTTAGTTTAGAAACTCCTCAGCCCTCCTGAGACCTCTCGGCCCTATGTAAATCCTTGAGGTAATCTTCAGCCTTTGTATTGGTCCTGATGTTTAGAACTTAAGCTTCGATCATACTGCAATATGTTTTGAGGCCTTCTTGACCTACTAAAACAAACTAAGGCTTTTCGACCTCTTCAACTAAGATATTTCGGCCTTCTCTGAATATTGTCATGATCTAAGAGACCTTAAGAATGGATCCAACAATATGAATTTCGGCTTCATAAGAGGGGTATGAAACTTCGGTCTTCCTAAGGTCATTTGGTTCATCTGAAATTAAATTTAATGGCATTCAACCTTAGGGCTTGGACCTTTATCTCAGATATAGGATAGTTTTGTCTTTCGTGGATCATAGGTCACAACAGGGCATATCTAGGCATCTTGGAATATTTTTTGACCTTTTTACGTTCAAAATACTGCTAGGGTTTTTAGAGCTAGAACAAACCCTTGTAACTTGAAATTGACTAGGTTCTTTCAAGGCTGCTCTTTCATCCACACTCTGATTCCATGTTGATTTTTCCTAGGTCTTCTAAACTGATAATTACTTCTAATGTTTTAATCTTTTTCATATTTTTCATTCATCATTAAGTAGTTACATAGAAGACATCAATAGCAAAAACAAAGTTTCAGTAGGATCATAAAGAGACAACCAAGAAAGAGAAACATAAATTTTACCTTGGGAAAGCCCACTTGGGGGGAAACCTAAGAACCTTTTCCTTAGAGAAATTATTCACTTCAACAAGAGATACAATATGATCCTTACAATCAAAATAAAGTCGACTGGCTAATAACAAAACCTAGGTCAAACCTGGTCAAATAGCCTGCTCAAAAATTTGGCCTGCATCAGATGTCTGCCTCATATTCTGTCTACCTTAGATTCAACCTGCCTCAGAGTTTGGTCTACCACATATTCGACTTGACTCATATGTATGCCTCATATTCCGTTTGCCGCAGATTCGACTTGCCTCAAATGTTTCCCTCAAATCTGGTATGCGTTAGAAATAAGCTCGCATTAACAAAAGAAAAGTGATCCAAAACTATGTATTGAGGAGGAAGATGAGTGGCATATTTATAGTTGTTGATGAGGTAGAATGGGCTTTTCCCTTGATGGAGCTGACCTGACCTTATGGAGGGTTGAATTGCCTTTTTGGAGGAAAAAGTAATTTGAATTTATAAATTCATTTTCCCTTTCTTGGAGGCTACCTAAAAATTATTTCATAATTATCCTTTTTCTCTATTTGGAGGACCAAAAGCAATTATGAATACTGACCGTAGCTACAAAATTCAACAATTCCTTTTGTTTATAATTCCTTTTCCCGTCTTTGAGCCTAAAACTCCTTCTTAGCTCTTCCTCTCCTTGTAGGCTTTCTTGTCCATTTTTTTCTCATGTTTTTATTCTCCTCCATGGATATTTTGCTCCTATCTTGGAGGCCTTTCCTTTGTATTTCAAGGTTTTTGTAAGGTCTTCTACCATACACTTTTTTTTTGTATTTTTAGGAGGACAATCGAGGGTGTTGGTTTGTGCTTCCTATGGCTTTAAATGCAACATTTATTACTTTTATTAATGATGATGTTTGGCAAAAGAGTCTATAGTCACCTTCTTTCGCTTTGTTCATCTCAATGGTTTGTTGCCATAAAAGTTGAAAAAATGCCTCCATAGAGTATCACTAGGGGTTCTGACCCTCAACTCTTTGCTCATGGCTTGAACCATGACATCATTACACCATGCCAAGCTACTCCACTCACCTCCCCTTTAATTTTTTACCATGATTTTTGATTTCATCTCATCTTATCTAACATTCTCCCACATCTGCCTTATCTTCTCCCATTGCTTCCCATTCCCACCACCTCTTGGCCTTTGTATTTGTTGCTTAGAGCTTCGACCTATAGGTAAAAGGTACCTATTAAGCTCTTAAAATACAATGAGTTAAAGAATCTATCTTCCTCGTGTTGTCTTGAAATCTAGTAGGTCTTGTGAAAGGCCTCATAAGATAGAAACCAGACTAAGAAACAACAATGAGGTTGATGCCACTGTCACCTAAACACTCCACCTCCTCCTCTTTAGTGGAATTGAACCACATGGGAGCATTCTTAGTATAGGTCACCTAAACGATATTCTAGGTGAAAGGATCAAAGGCAACACTTTAATAGGCATAATCAAGGTACTTAGACTAATATCCAGGCTCAATTCTTTGTAATAGGGAATAACATGCCTATTAAGAGGCCTATAAGGTGGTACTTGTAGTCTAGGGTTTTCAATGTATGATTGAATAATGGCACAACTAGGCATTATAAGGTGGTGCTAGATTAGGAACAAGGCTCAATTATTTGTGCTAGGGAATAACATACCCATTAAGGCGCATATAAGGTGGTACTTGTAGTCTAGGGTTTTCAATGTATGATTCAACAATGGCACAACTAGGCATACAAGGATACGGAAAAGGTTTTGTTGAAAGGTATGATCAACAATAGGAGCCAAAAACCTTCAAATGACCCTAAGGTTAAGCCTGAATGTAGAGTTAGGATTTTTCGAGCCTTAAAATTGCCTAGGGGTGATGATGTCAGCATAGGGAAGCACTTAACAATTTTCATGTTTTGTGGCTCTACAAGGTGAAACGACTTCAAATCAGCGCAATGTCCAAGCCGTATTTCAATTAAGCCTGAAACCCTAAACCTGGCAGCTTCACTTGAACGACGAAAATTTTAAGAGCTAGATGATTTTTTTTTATGATTTTTGATCACTGATATGGATAATAGCGCCTTCTATATACTTGGGTGATTGTTAATTTTAGGTATGTTCTATGCTAGAGCAATTTATTTAATTTTTCACAGTTAGCAATCACATCAACATTAAAGTAAACTGCAGATAGAACATAAATATAAATCGTAGAAGACAAACCAAGACAAGAGGACACAGGATGTGGTTCTAGCCACAGACAAACCCCACAATGTGGGGAAACCCTTGATCAATTCTTATTTTATGTTCTTCAAAGTTCAGCAGAGAGAGAGATAACACATTTACATTAGAAGTCAACATTTTGACTTATCTAAATCTGAGCATAAATCATCTCCTATAACGATGAGATCAATTGAAGACATTCTGCTTCAACTGATTCTCCAAGGTGATGACTTCACCTATTGTAGTGTTGCATTTCGTCCATTTGTTGCACCTTACCGTGTAGCACCATGCTGTACCATCACAGTGCTGGACCATGATGACTGAGTTGCTCTCTGCTCTCATCATCATGTTGCCCATTATGTTGCATCTTCCATCATCATGCAGACCTTTACTGACATGCCCTACATTCATCATCATGCTGCCTTATTCATCATTTTGCTGCTCATGCCCATCATGCTTTGAGATTGATCATCCTTATCATTCTCATTATGTTGAGACTGTAACCATCATTACTGCTAATGATCCTTGTCATTGTGATTGCATATTTAATACTTCATGTCACTGCTAATGATCCTTGTCATTGTGACTGCATATTTAATACTTCATGTCACTGTTGTCCAAGGTGTATATACCGAGATCTTCTTCATCCAATTGTTGTGATCATACATCAAGGCATCTGCAAGTATACCGAGGGTTTATCATATCATGTAGACTTACTTAGCATACACAGGTATGCGGAGCTTCATGTATGATCTGCGGCTACAACAATTATGATTGCGGCTTCTTCCAATACTTGACTGCATTTTTCATACCTTAGTCCCATGCATGACTGCGGCTTCATGAACAATGGCTTCATGCCTTAACTATGGTTCCTCTTTACACCTGCGACTTCTTCCAATACTTGACTACGTTTTTCATGCCTTAGTCCAATGCATGACTGCGGCTTCATGAACAGCGGCTTCATGCCTTGACTATGGTTCCTCTTTATACCTGAGGCTTCTTCCAATACTTGACTGCGTTTTTCATGCCTTCATGACTGCGTGAATGGTGACAACGTATAGACTGTTATATCATGACAACGTATTCATTGCTGTGCGTATAGATGACAGCGTATCTCTTCATTGTTGTGCGTATAGTGGCTGCGTATATGCATGACAACATATAGAAGTCATTGCTGTGCGTATAGTTTCTCCATTGCCAACATATTAGGCTTGCTGTGCGTATAGATTCATTGTGCGTATAGATGACAGCGTATTTCTATTTTGCGTAAATGATTACGTGGCCATGCTGTGCATGACAACGTATATATATTGCTGCGTATATACTAGTATTTCCATCCACGCCGTGTTCCTTCCCTTATATCGTATGAATGTTTGTGCGTATATTGCTAGGGCATCATCCACGTATAAGCTAAGGCATCATCCAATGTATCTTCTTGTGTGTCTCTCCTTCACCAAAAACCCAAGACGTGGTGAGGAAGAGATCACATGAAGAGTGTGTGTCTAAATGACTTCAAGTCCACACTTATTTATACTAAAAACGTAGATGATGAATAGACACGTCTATTGGGCTTCTGAGCCTACGTAAGACGCTGATCGACTTAACAATTTGTCCATAACATAAATAAATTCATAACTTCATAAATACTTATCGGAATTGGATTCTCTTTAGATCAATCCTACACCTCTTGATGAGAGGGATCCAATAAAAATATCAGCTGCCATAAATAAGATGACCCACATGGAGTTTGGCCCTAGTTGCTGATTTAACAATGGAGTCTTAGGTATTTTGACCATAGAAATATCAAACCCTTGAAGGGAGTAAGGGGGGCAACCATAGGTTTTCACTTTCAAACACTAACTGTTACTTTATGAAGGGATAAATTTACTAGAGAGAAGCTCTCTAGGAGGTTCTCTAGGGAGACCAATGATACAAAATTAAAGCATGCAAAATTTACACGCAATATAAATATAAGTATTTAGACACAGAACATAGAAACCCTAGCAATATGTATTACATGCAATAACCATGAAAGTTATTCAACAAAAAGTACTCACAAGAGATCCAAGAATAATCCTTTTTTATCCCAAAATGACGTCTCCACAACAAGCGCGAGGCTCCAATAGCCGAAAATTTACAAAATATCACATCTCCACATAGTAGCAAAGTACAACTAGCTAGGTTGATTTCTCTGAAGCAGTGTTTTTCCAAAAGGGATGATGATCAAAATGAAAAAGGCAATTCTCTATTTATATGAGGTCTACATCTTGTAATTTCTAATTAAAAGCCCCTAAGCAAGTTTGATTTTTTAGTGGACAAAAGTAAAATTGGGCTACAAAGCCAACCCACTAGCTTTATAACATAATATGCTAAGATAAGCATAAATGTGTTTGACGTAGACCTAAAAAGGTGATGACTTCATATTGTTTTAGGGATCAAATGCTCCATCAAGCAAAAGACAAAGCTCAAAAATGTCTTCAAGTATCATGATCATCCTCCATCTCAGGGAAATCCCCAAATCACACATCAAAGCAAGCTCTAAGGGTCGAAAATCCAGTGGTGGGTGCCAGACATCATCTCCATGTGTTTCAAGTGAGAAATGTGGTGCCTCGTATCTCTAGCGTTTGGGGTTCATCGGGTGCAACAAGACCTCTTCAATCATACCAAGAATAGCCATCCTCCTTTGAGCCCTGGATCATGGCATGCCCATCATGTAGAGTGAAGGCCAACCTGGGGGCATGTTTTGTCCATTGATACGTCACCAAAGATCCTCCATGCTAGGCAAGAGAAGCCCAATGTTCTAGCTCCTTGGGCTGCTCTTGGATGCATATTAATTGCCCAATTCATCAAGAGGCCTAGCGCTCTGCCAAAAGTGGGCAACATTGCATCTGTTATGTCTTCATGCTCTCTAGAATGTAGGATATAGCATGGGAATTATGTGGAGTGGGGTGCCCTCAAGACCTCTAATGCTTTGGATAACCTGTCAAAATCAACTCAAAGTCAAGTGAAAGCAACCAATCATTAGAGACTAAGATCCTAAATGTATCTAAGTGGACCATACTAAAGCGTTTAGGGCATATTAATACTTCAAACTGGGAGAACCTTGAAATATTTTACTAGACCAAGTCCATTAAAGAAGTTCCCTACCTTTGTAGGGGTGGCTGAGTATTCAACCATATTAGGTCCTTCTAGCCCCCAAGGAGAGGTGGCATTTCTAAGGTCAACCATTCAATAGGCATTGGTGTAAATAAGTGACAATGGAAAGGAAGAACATTCATGGCCAAGTGCCATGGTCACGAGACCAACTAATGAGAGTCCACATCTTGAGTGTATAGATGTAATGGTGGGAGCAATCATGGATGCATTAGTTACCTTGCTTGTCCTTATTTTCCCACCCCTTTGGTGCACCTTTTACTTTTTTTTATAATGATTTGTCTTTTGGTGCATAGCTCAAGGGTCAAAGTTTGATTTTACAATATAGCATTTAATTTACCCCTTAAGATGTTGTGGTTTGTCACTAATTAGGGTTGGGACATGCAAGGATTCCTTTTGATGAGATGGAGTATTAAGTACTTTAGAATTGGGTGATGGCTAATGAGCAGGGTGGAGATCATGCTTGGCTTTTGCCCACGCGCTAAATTATGTCTTGACCATCTTTGGCATTTTGATCTTATTTTCTTTCATTGTGGCCATTTTATGCCTTTCCATTCTTTTAGCTGCATCAACCTCCTGGGCAATGTTTTTTGTCCCTACTAAAATATGTAGATAAGGGAGCACCAAATCCCAATGAATCAATGGCAGTTGAACCCGAAGAATAGAGATAGTATCAAGGGCTTATAATGTATTGTCGAAGGTGTTATGTATGGTAAAGGGATAATGGACACGCTATTTCTAATATAGGTCTTCCAAGTAGTGCCCCTCGTAGAACCCTAAGTACTTGGGGGAAGTTCATTCGACTAGGGATCAAAATTAACCCCCCTGGTAAAGTGAGAAAACAAGTCTATAGCCGATAGTGGTAAATCATCTAGATCACCCCTTTCTCCATACTAAATGCCCAAAACACTAAGTAAAAGCACCAAATTGCAAAATGATTAAAGTACTTGTTGAGTGGTATCCCATCATTCAAGAGGAATGCTGGATAGTGACAGGTATAGTTACTGGTGCAGATGGTGGAGGAGTTGACATATCATCATCGTCAAGTAATGTGTAGGGCTGTTGGCTGGTCGGATATCCAAAATAGGAGAACATTTTATCTGCTAGGGTTAGCCATTTTTGTGGGTAACACCTCTCCTCTATTTTTATTTTATGCGCTAGAATAGTGTAATAAGGCTCAGATGAATGGAATTGAGGAAGTGAACTATTTTATGTTCTTTTAGAATCACATATGCAAAAATGTGAAGCGTGTAGCTACATCCTCTAAAACAAGAACAAATACAACCTTTTCAACCTCTATTTTTGGCCAAAATTTTCCTTTTCTTCATATTTCCATTTGACCCTGAGTGATTTAAGTTATCTCTTTAGCCAAGATATCCCTTGAAGAGTGGGAAGCAGGTTAGGTCACACGTTATTTTGTTAAAATTTTGGTGACTATGTCATTTCTCTATGATGAGAGTCAATTTAGTTCATCCTTTTGATGGCTTTTTTTGGTTTGAAGCCATTGTTAGTGAATTGGAATTACTCTTCCTTGGGAAACCCCCCCTTACCTGTTTTCTCTTTCTTTCATGGGAGATTTCTTATCCTCGCCTATTTTTTGACCTTCTAAATTCTTTCATTGGTGCTTTGTTAGATTTTGGGGCTATTCCAAAAGTGTTTTCACATAGCTAGGAGAGTGCTAGGTCTCCTAGACCATAGGAGAGGCTTGATGGACATATGGATGGCTTAGTTTGTGTGGATGACTGACCTTGTTTAGAGTGCTAGCATGATGCATTTACATAGGAGGTTGTTATCCTAATCAACATTATGTCTAGCCCATTGGGTGCACACAATGGGGAAGTCATTTGTTTGATTACGAGAGATACCTACCTCGAAGGAGGAGTTCTAGGCACCTAGCCCTGTGGAGTTTGGAGACTTGACTTGAGGACACTTGGGTCGAGGAGCATACTTCATAGAGTTTGAGCATGGAGCTAGAGTCATATGTTGAGAAGAATTGGCACATAATAACCACCATGACACACATGTTGAGGCGTGTTGGGCAGAAAAGGGCATGTGATACATAACTAGGGGAGGAATGCCTGAAATGAGGACACTTGGAGAGTGAAAAACCATGCGAGAGGGAGTGGTGTTGGTCTAGAAATGTGTTGGAGAGTGCACCATCTTAGAGGAGGGGGCATTGAGCCCAAGGAGGATCATGCTTGGATTGTGTACTGTTATCGCTCAAACTAGTAGGGGACCTAAAGGGAATCCCTAAAGGGCAAAAGCTAGGCCAAGGGCAACAAATGGAGTCTTAGTCCACTGTCACCTCAGCTAAGGCTCCCTTCTATTTACGAAATTACACGGATGGGAGGAGACTCTGTATGTGTGGGGTCACTAATGAAGGATAAGTCAATGGATATGAGGGACCCAGATATCCCTTTCCCAGAATTTGAAGGAGAAAGATTGGTTGCTTTTTAAGCAAGGTATTAGGTAATCTAGGGAAAGGAGAGGATTTGAGTGTTAGGTTCATGGGATAAGAGTTGTGAAGGAGTTTCCCATTCCTGAAAATCCTTGTTAGAATTGGTATCACGGATGGTTCTTGAAGGATCGTCTTTCAAAGGAGTTGAACCACACGGGGCCAAGTAGACCCGGTCTAGGGTACAAGGAAGGAATGTAGCAATCAATGATATTCTTACCCTAGACAAGGTGGGAAAAGGATCAAAGAAAACATAATTGTTCAAGATGTTGGTTGGACCCTGGGAAGTGCTAGCCTTGGGGATGGCAGGGCAAGTTTTGGTCTCGGAGCTAGGGCTTCGATTTTCTCCCAACTCCAACGTCGGAATATCTTCAAATTTGGAGGAGGGCTAGAGGAAAGGCCAGTGCAGGAGACCCGAGGAGATCGAATTTGTTTAGTGGCTAACTTGTTAGGAAATTGATGTCCTAGGCACCCCAATGGGACTAGACTTGGGAAAAGGTGAAAGAATAAGATTTTACCCTTGGCAGATCAATGCCTTAATCCTTGGGAGAATGGAGTCTATGTTGATTATGTGTAATATTTCTTGGTTCCCAATCAAGGAGGCCTCAAAATTACTTCACAAACCCTCTAGATCAAGTGAAAGCAATCTTGTAGCTTTTATACTGCAAATGCACAAGAGGAATTGCTTATCGAGGTCAAATTTTAGCCCTAGGATATTTTGCTCACACTACATGGCCCATACATGGAGAGAATGTTATAATAGAGACAATTCCACAATATTAAGCAATAACTGCATGCAACAATTAGCCCTAAAACAACTAAATCCAAGTCCAGCATATATGACAAAAAGTAACAACATCAAAATTTCGTACTTAAATGCAGTAGAGTATATCCAACCATTCACAAATGACAATACAGAAGCTCCAAGAGAAGATAAACCAACAACCATACATCAAAATTCATCCATAAAAGCTCCAATTCATCCTCCAGAAAAAGTGCGAAATTCTCTAAAGAAGAGAGAGATGCAATCCAAAGTGATGATGAGAAATTATCTCAACTCACTTGTATTTATACACAACTTAGGAGTTCGAATTAGCCTCCTTGGCTTACATAAGCCCTAAAAATAAAATAGTGTTTTAGCAATACTACATTTGGTGACAAGCCCACCAAACTAGCTCATAAATGAAAATATAAGCAACTCAAGAGGTCAAATAATAACCTATGCATGTCATTGGGTCCTTTAAGAGGCCTAATGATGTCCATGGGTACCATAATGAAGACAAGGACCCTCAAAAGCAATGGGCAAGGGGTTGGCTCCTTGTAATAACCTGTGGTGCTCCAAATAACATTTGGGGGCACACAAGTGTCGTCATGGGTCTCCAAACAAATCGAAGATACCTGTAGGCTGCCCTCAAGGGCTAGGATGATGGTGTGGGTGATGCCACATCATCGTGGAAGTCCTGGATCATCTCCCAAGTGTATGGTGTAGATCTGGGGCTGGCTGGGCATGATGGATCAAGTAAATCCTCCTCGTCCCATAAGTGAACCACGAGCAATCTCTGAATGGATGTGGGGATCCATGGATTGTAATCTTCTGCTGTGGAGGCCAATGGCTCTCAACGCTCGCCCTACATGTGCCAATGTAGCCCTCTGGATGACTAGGACACCTTATAGGGAGACCAAACCCAAGATGGAAACCATCTGCAATCCTGCATAAGATCCAATGCGTCCCGTAGCCTTCCAGTACAACAAGTCATTAGATAAATCGAGTAAATGAGCCTACCTAATCATGGACCACAGGTGGGGACTTCATAATGGCCTTCCCTTCCATAATGGGCTTCGAGATGTGCCAATGCCTCCTAATTCCAAATGGGGTTAACCAATAATCCTATTAGGTGGTTTCTACTTCTAAAGGGGATAATATAGTCAAGGTACATCCTTCGAGGGGTGGTGGCACGTGACGGATAGGTGAATGAAGTAGGGAATGAGAAGGGGCAACGCTCGGTCACATGTTGGGGTACAAGGGTAGCTAATAAAAGGGAAGCCCACACTTGGGTTTATAATGTGTAGAAGGGAGCAATCGTGCGACATGAGTTGCCCTGACTTTGATTTTTTCACCCTCCTTTAATACCTTTTTGCCTTTTTGTTATTTTCTTTGATTAACTGCTCGAGGCTCAAGGGGTTAGAGCATGATGTATAAGATATAACAATGAATTCCTCCTTTTAAGGTGGGGCAATTCATTGCCCACCAGGGGTCTGCACAATCATGGGTTCCTATATGATGAGGGAGGCTCATAGAACTTGTAGGAACCAAGCTGATGGCCATGATAATGGGGTAGAGCTCATGTATTGACTTTTGCACACGTGCTAAGTGCTTTTGTCCCAACCATATTTTGCGTTTTGTGGTTCTTTTCCTGTTGAATGTGGCCATATATGCTTTTCACTTTCTTTTCAGCTACATCAACCTCCGGGCTTCATTCTAGGGCATGACCCCAGGTGTGGGTAAGGGGAAGGGGCGAGCTAACCCTATGTGGACTGGATGGAGGGATGTGGACCCAGGTGGGAGAAAATATGGATGGGGTAACACTGATGGAAAGAGGCTAATATAAGTGGATAAGGGAACGAGACCACACAACCAAAATCAAGGGTTCTTGTGAAATACCCTCCCTGAAACCAGATGATCAGTAAATCCCCCCATTTAATCCATGCTCAGAACTAGCCCATCCTTTCTGCCAAATCCCCCCATTAATCCATGCTCAGAAGTGTCCATGACAAGCAAACTAAAATACTCTATTTCAAAATGACAAGGCATACCTTTAGATTCAGGGGGCCCACCTTCAAATATACGATCATGGTAGATGGTTGAAGGACGACATGGCTAGCTCAGGTGGCGGAGAAATGCGCAATGAGCTAGCTCATGGCTGCAAGGGGCTGCCTGCTGTCGGCTGAGGACCATCTCGGAGAAAAAATTTGTCCTAGGGATATTACCCACAAAATGGTGGGTAACATGTACCACATTGGGTTTTTTTAGAACCCAAGTATGACACTTGTTATCCTTGTATTGTGTATACTATAGTGCTCAATATGGGTTTGCCTTGTTGGTTACTTGTATGGACTTAGTTTATGTTTTATATTTTCCTCCCTTGCCTAGTTTATATAAAGGGAAGGGTGCTAAATTCTTTTACCCCAGATCTAATTTACTTCAAAAATTTATTAAAAACCTAGAAAATATTTATCTCAAAGATTTCTGAAATTGTGGATAAAATAAAACATGATTGTATACTAACTCAGAAAATAAAATGCAACGGAAGTAAACTAGGGAAATCAATCATGCTTCAACATCAAATTGTTTCTCAACGCAATCTTCTTTCATATTAATTTACTCCCCAAAATTTGGGCTTAGGCCCATAGAGAATACATAGAAAATTACAACTATTGGGAAAAATGAAAAATGAGATTGTGGAAATTTGCACTACTGAAGAAACTCAACCTCAAGAAAATTAAGCCTCCCTCACTAGCGATTTGGCCCCTATTTTCCCTCGTATGACCCTTGCACACTTAAGAAATTTGGCCTCTATATATTCTGGCCCTCCTATTCATCTGACTTGACCTCTCTCTGCCCTCAACTTGGATTCCACTTAGATTTCTTCTGAAATTCCCTGTTGCAATTCTTCTTATTTCTCTTCAGTCTAAATTAGCCTCTTTCTCTTAAGAGAACCGCTTCCTCAACAATTATCGTGTCTTCACCTTTCCCTCTTATTTTATAATTTCATTAAGACAAAATCACTAACCCTGATCTCCTAAGTGATCAATGTCTAGAATTAAATCCTAATCCTCAATTGAGATTATATTCTAACTTACTTAAATAATTTAATTATTTATCCTTGGAAATAAAATAAAAAGAAAATGAAAGAGGTGATTCTCTATTTATGTGAGGTCTACTTCTTCTAATTTCTAATTAAAAGCCCCACGCAAGTTTGATTTTTCAGTGGACAAAAGTAATATTGGGTTACAAGCCAACCCACTAGCTTTATAAGATAATATGGCAGGATAAGCATAAATGTGTGTGACGTAGACCTAAAAAGGAGACGACTTCACATTGTTTTAGGGATCGAAATGCTCCATCAAGGCAAAGACAAGGCTCAAAAATATCTTCAAGCATCATGATCATCGTCCATCTCAGTGAAATCCCCTAATCACACATCAAAGCAGCTCCAAGGGTCGAAAATCTAGTTGTGGATTCCAGGCATCATCTCCATGGGTTTCAAGTGAGAAATGTGTTGCCTCGTATCTCTAGCGTTAGGGCTCCATCGGGTGCAACAAAAGCTCCTCAATCATACAAAGAATAGCCATTCTCCTTTGAGCCCTGGATCATGGCATGCCCATCAAGTAGAGTGAAGGCCAGCTTGGGGGCATGTTTTGTCCATTGGTACATCACCAAAGATCCTCCATGCTAGGCAAGAGAAGCCCAATGTTTTAGCTCCTTGGGCTGCTCTGGGATGCAAATTATTTGCCCAAGTCATCAAAAGGTGTAACACTCAACGAAAAGTGGGAAACATTGCATCTGTTATGTCATCATGTTCTCTAGAATGTAGGATGTGGCCTGGGAATTATGTGGAGTGGCGTGCCCTCAAAACCTCTAATGCTTTGGATGTAACTTGTCAAAATCAACTCAAAGTCAAGTGAAAGAAACCACTCATTAGAGACTAAGATCATAAATGCATCTAAGTGGACCCTAATGAAGCTTCTAGGGCATATTAATGCTTCAAACTGGGACCACATTGAAATATTTTACTAGGTGTTCCCTACCTTTGTAGGGGTGGCTAAGTATTCAACCCTATTAGGTTCTTCTAGCCCCTAAGGGGAGGTGGCATTTCCAAGGTTAACCATTCAATCAATATGCATTGGTGTAAATAAGTGACAATGGAAAGGAAGAACTTTCATGGCCAAGTGCCATGGTTAGGAGACCAACTAATGAGAGTCCACATCTTGAGTGTATAGATGTAATGGAGGGAGCAATCATGGATGCATGAGTTACCTTGCTTGTCCTTCTTTTCCCACCCCTTTGGTGCACCTTTTAATTTTCATGCAAGGGTTCATTTTCATGAGATGGAGCATCAAGTACTCTGGAATTGGGTGATGGCTGATGAGTAGGGTGGAGATCATGCTTGGCTTTTGCCCACGCGCTAAGTTATTTCTCGACCATCTTTTGCATTTTGATTTTATTTTCCTTCATTGTGCCCATGCCTTTCCATTATTTTCACTGCATCAACCTGCATGGCAATGTTTTTTGGCCCTACTCAAATATGTAGATAAGAGAGCACCAAATCCCAATGAACCTATGACATTTGTGTTAGCGCTTGGAATTCACCTAGGCTGAGATAGACAAACTCTCAAGGCTACATCAAACCATTTCACCTCGTAGCTAGCCCTACGAGGTATGAGAAGGCTCTCTCGGGTCAGATTCGGTAGATCTTTCAATATGATAAGCTGACCAATTAGGAATAAAGATTTTAGGCTAGTAAATTGATAAGGGGGGTTGATTTAAAGATTTTTGGGTTTTTTGGTGGCAATTGGAGGGAGTGCAATTCAGGGTGCGGGGATTGAGCACAGTTTTTGCAGGGGGATCTTTGGGGCAAGGTAGGAGTGAGCGCTGATGCCTTCATCTGAGATGGATGATCAGGGATGATAGAGAAGGAGCTAAAGAGGGCAAACAAGCATTTGAGTCCTCTCTAGAC
>APFE030571444.1:0-14909 GCA_000404065.3 Pinus taeda
GATTTGGACAACGGGAAGGCCCTCAAACAGAGCTGTCAATGCGCGCGACCAGTCAAAGTGAGGGGCGCGACCACTCAGGGAAATTTCACTGTTTTGACCAGTTCGGCCAGCAAAACACTGTTTTTTACTTTGGTTGACTTTTGAGGCATGTAAATGATGGATTTTTGTGTAATTTTCATGGCACTTAGATACTTTTACTCTCCTTGAACACTTCTAGAAGTTTCCTTGATGTAAATGGTAAATATTTAATGCATGGATAGGTTTCCTAAGTTTTAGAGGCAAGTTGTTTTGACTGCCTATTATCTAGTGCTTAGTTTGGAATTAGTTAAAACAACTCCTAGGAAGCTGAGCTTGACCCCTAGAGGTGGGGAAAGGAGTTAGATCTTCTATATTATGCCTTCTCTTACTCATTTTCATAGTTGGACTCTTGAGGGAGAAGCTCTATTGTATATTTTACTTGTATCTTTGCAATTTGAGGAAAAGGAAGGCCAGGGTTTTGCAGACATCATTGTGGATTCTTGTGGATTATTGTGCTGATGGTGTGTTTCCTACTTGTCATTGTAAGTGTGTTTATGTGTTCCATCTCTTATTCTATTGCTGCTAATTAAAAAAAAGAAGTGATAAAGTTTGAATTCATGCATGCCATGCTCAGCTTTCAATTTTGTTTAATATTTATGTTTTCCACTGTCCAGAGAGGATTCAAAGTCATTGTTTACCCTCTTTAGCCTCTCTTCTTTTCTCCTTGATCATCCATCCCAGCTAAAGGCATCAACACAAACTCCTACCTTGCCCCAAAGACCCACTTGCAAAAACTGAGCTCAATCCCCGCACCCTGAATTTCACTCCCTCCAATTGCCACCAAAACCTCAAAAAACTTTAAATCAATCCTCCTTATCAGTTTACTAGCCTAATATCTGTGTTACCTTGATTTTTCATCTCTTCCCATTGAAAATTTAATGAGATTGACCGGAGAGAACCTTCTCATACCCCGTAGGGCTAGCTACGAGGTGAAATGGTTTGATGTTGCCTTGAAGGTTTGCCTTTCTCAGCCTGAGGTGAAATCTCAAGCGCCAACAAGACCCAACATTGGATATACACTGAACTTCGACACCTCTCTAGTAAGCTCTCCATCCCTCTCTTCACCCTTCATGTTCCAGTCCACCTCACAGAGAAGAAAGAATGCTGGCAGACCTTGTCTGATTTCTTAGACATTTACTCCCCTCAAAATATAATAGTGGTTGGAGATCTCAACCTCGTCATTGATCCAAAAGAAAAGAGAGGTGGCAATAGTGGCAGGGACCAAATGATTCCATTAGTAGAGGAGCTAATACTTCATTAGGATCTTCTTGAATTCAAACCAAAGAAAGGTCTTTACACCTGGACAAACAATAGAGCTGGGGCAGAACACATCTCTGCTGCCTATATCGATTCCTAGCGTAGAGCTCTTTGTTGCTAGGAAAATGACTGATCTCCTCGAAAATTCTCCCAAAGCTAGCCTTAGATCACAAAACCATTCTCTTACAGCTGGAAGAGGAAGAAAATTTGGGCCCTATCCCCTTTAGATTCAACTTGCTTTGGTCAGGGAAAGAAGGGTTCATGGAAATTGTTCTGGAGGCATGGTCCATACCTGTGACAGGATCTCCCAGCTTTGTGTGGGAACAGAAACTAAAAATAACCAAGAGAGCTCTGAAAAAATGGATCAAAGAACCCTCAAATTCTCCTACTAGCAATAGAAAGGAGACAATTCAATTTTTATCAGATCTACAAATGGATTTGGAAAGTAAGGAGTTCTCTGCTTCAGATTTAGAAAAACAACAAGCCGCCCAAATCAAATCATTTTTCGCTTTCCAACATGAAGAAGAGACTTGGAGGCTTAAGTCTCATAGCCTGTGGCTTAAAGTTGCGGATCAAAATACCTCTTTCTTCCATAGGCAATATAGAGCCTGGTTATCCCAAAATGATATCTCTAAAATCACTTGCTCAGATGGGACTGTGCTGAAAGGTCAAGAACAGCTGAAAGAGGCATCAAAAGATCATTTATAGAATCTGTATAAAGAGGATGGGAATGGTAGTGAACAAGTTATCTCTGAATTTCTCTCTCACATTCCATCTTTGGTAAGCAAGGAGGACAACACTAGTCTCACGAAACCTTTCTCCGAGGAAGAAATTTGTAAAGTAATATGGTCCATGGAACTAGACAAGGCACCAGGACCTGACGACTTCTCAATTCATTTCTATAGAATCTGCTGGGAAATAATAAAAACTGATTTATTGAGGATGATTAAAGATTTTCATAAAAAATCCAAAGTGGTAGGTAGTACTAACTCTACCTTCCTTGCACTAATACCAAAAGAAGTGAATCCAGACACTTTTGACAGGTTTAGGCCAATCTCGCTCTGCAATGCATCATACAAAATCCTGACAAAATTGTTGGAAAACAGAATCAAGCCATTGCTTGAGAAACTCATTTCTCCCACCCAAGGAGGCTTTGTCAAAGGGAGACACATACTGGACAATGTAATACAGGTGCAAGAAGTCATACACTCCAGTTACCTTTGGCAGGAGCAAGGTATGCTCATAAAGCTAGACATGGCAAAACACATTTGACTAGGTAAATCTTTCTTTCCTGTAGAAAGTCCTCCTTTCCTTTGGTTTTAGCTCTAACTTTGTCAATTTGATTAAATCTTGTACTGAAAGGCCTTGGATAGCTCCTTTAGTTAATGGCATGCCAACAAACTATTTTCAAGCCTCGAGGGGAATAAGGCAAGGTTGCACCCTCTCCCCTTTCTTGTACATCCTGATAGCAGCCTCGTTAAGTAGAAAACTGACAGTTGAAAAGAAAGCAGAGACAACTCCAGGAGTCAGGTTGATGAAAGGGCTAGAGCCTCTCAACCATGCATTATTTGCAGATGAATCTCTTCTTTTGGGCAGAGCCTCCATCAAGATAGCCACAGTTATAGTGGAATCCTTCAAAAATACTGCAACATATCAGGAACTCTTATAAATAAAAGGAAAAGTGCAATATATGGGTGGAATGTGGATCAACAAGAAATTTAGAGAATAGCCCTCTCCTTAGGCTTTTTGGGATATGCTTTTTGGGAAATTCAAATATCTTTGGTTACTAATAACCCTGGGCTCTAACAAATTATCGATGTGGAAAGAGGTAATAAGAAAAAATTAAGTCCAAGATTATAGCTTGGGGAGGGCAATGGATCACCAATACTGGAAAACTCATCTTTATAAAATCTGTTTTGTCCTCCCTGCCAATTTATCAGGCCTCCTTTCTGTTGGCTCTAAAGAAGATCACAGAATAGATCTCCAGAATGACCAGGGATTTTTTGTGGAAAGGAGGAAGAGGAAATCAAAGAAAATTCCATTTAGTGAATTGGGATACAGTTAAACGTCCCATCTTTGAAGAGGCTTGCAAATAAGAGACCCAGGACTTGCCAATTTGGCTCTTGGAGGCAAAATACTTTGGACCCTCTTCTCAAACAGCAAACACCCTGTTCACAAAGTAGAAGAGGCATTCACGGGCCACATTGGTGTTCTCTCTGTTACAAAGCTCAGGAAACCATGGAACATATGTTCGTGGATTTCACTTTTGCTCAAGAAGTCTGGGATTTCACCCTTCAAGGCTTCAATGTCTCTGCCCCATCGCAAGTCAAAGTAGCTAACCTTTTCAGCACCTAGACAATGCGATATCCTCACAGGACCCAAAGAAAGATAGTATGGAACAAAATCTAGAAAGCAATTCCTAAATATGTCTACTGGAAAATATGGCTTGCCAGAAATGATAAGATCTTCAACAACATTTCGAATTCCCCATTGAAGGTGGCAATAAAAGAAAAAACACTATTCCTTGAGCCTGTGGCCAATCACCCCCGTTAAAAATGATAAATAGCTTCTCTGTGAAGAAAATAAATGGATGGGAACATATATAGTTCGAGACAGGATAAAGAACACCACTTGCCCCAGTAAAACTCTTGTAAGGAGATTACGAGAAACTAACTCAGATTTTCAAGATTGGTGGAGGAAACAGGGTAAAACAACAATTTTTTTGATGGTGCTTCCAAAGGCAATCCAGGGATAGCAGGAGTAGGCAGAGTGATCTAATCCTTGGAGGGAATTCGAGAAGATAGCTTCAGCTGGGGACTTGGACAGAGAACTAACAACCAAGCATAAATCCTTGGGCTGCTAAAAGCCTGTTAGATAGCACGTAAAAAAGGCAATAAGGAAATACAAGTATTCGGGGACTCAAAAATTTTGATAAAGATATTAAACTCAGAGGACCACTTGAGCAATCCAGCGCTCAACAAGACACTTCAAAGGCTGAGATACATGCTCCAAGATTTCTCCTCCTACCTCCTTTTCCATATTCTACGTGGCTCAAATAAGGAAGAAGACGTAAAATAAAACCAGGCATGCCTCCTGCCACAAGGAGCATTTAGTAAGAATGATGAAGAATCTACATGGATCCCGATCCTGTAATCTATAGTAACTCTACACCTATGTAAGTAAAAGTATGGCTGTAACTAAAAGTATTTCTAAATATTGTAATGATGGTTGTTTTTGGCGTCGGCCCAACTGGGTTTAAATAATTAATATAACCGTTATAGTTAAAAAAAAAATACTCTGATGTTGTCATACAAATGACAAAAATTCCAAGTGAAGATTCATTATTCTATTCAACAACATCATTACTTGAAGTAAATTAAGAAATCACCATGATCATGATAAGGGATAATCAATTTGTTATCACTCTGTAATTTTTGAGGTTGCGGAAAATATCACAAAGGTAACCACATAACCACTTTGGAAACTAGGAATCTAGCCCTTCAAGTTTCAGAGAGGGATCTCTCTTTATGATTTAGCTTTGTTTGACTGAAGGTATTAGGCTAGCTATTAAGTTTAGGTTTTTTTTTTTTTTGTTGTTGGGTTGAAACGGGGAAGAAAGGCCTTTGGACAAATGGAGTCATAGGTTTGGGGTGATCAAATACAAAGTTTACAGGCTAAACTTATAGGGAAGGTTAGGAAAATTCACTAGATATTTTATGATCTATGGTGTGAAGGAGAGTAAAATATTTAGAGATCCAATTAAAAAATAGAGTAGTTAAGAATTTTGATTTTAATATTCAGAGGAAAACATAAAAAATATTCTTAAGCAAGAAAGAGAGTGTATATTCGAACAAATTATGTTCTTTATCTTCTTAGAATAATTCAGATTTTAGAATCACATGTGAGAATAAAAAAAACAAATTGACAAATTGAGATGTACTTCACCACTAAAAATGACACAAGAATCCTGTAACGATTGCACTGTATTACTGAAAATCTGATCAATGGTGGCTCTGTGAGCTGCCTTATAATACAAGTCCTTTTCGTCAAACAAGTCCCAACCATTCATACTTCGAATTATGAAGTACTTATAGAAAATATTACAAAATATCTTGATTCTAAAGATCAAGATAAGATCCTAATAATATCTAAAAATTGATTACAAAAGTAGTACAAAAATTTAGGAATTTTCAAACTGGTGGACCTATTGTTGAGGATGATTGTTGATGAATGAGCCTCCAAATTTGCTGCATTGTTTGCCTTGCTGTCGAAGATTAAAAATTATTCAAGTAATTCACAAAACTTGTCCCATCTATCTTCACTTGGGATACAAAATTTAACTAATTTTTTATAGGTATCATCCACATCTGTGTACTTCTAGAAAGTTGGTTTGATGACGAACTTTGAGCTCATGACTGATGAAGAATTCAAAATCTAAAGCTTCCAGGAATTCTTTCCCTGTTATATGCCCCTTTATACCTGCAAATCTTGACTTGTCTTGGGCAATAGTGCATAGTTTCTTCTCGTACTCTGTCAACCTCATGAGTTTATCTCCCATACCAATTAGTCTTGGTATACCTTTCATGTTCAGTACCTTCATCTTCTGATGAAATCTCTATATGCTGGTTTCTAGATTTTGACATTTATTGTCCAGTTGTAGCATAAGGTTTCTTTTGGTGTGCATCCTCTTCACTTCTAGAATAGCCTTTGTCCTATCTTGAATTCCCAGCTACTCTAATTCTTCTCTGTTTTTGGAATTCAAGATTTTGATAATTGTTGTGGCTTCCCCAGGTTTCTGTCCTAAGTCTATTTTGATTTGCCTTATTACCTATTTGGACCTCTATATTAATTCTTGTTGCTCGAAAATAATCTGTATGGAAGGCCATACTTTTGTCATGGCTTCATTGATTTCTGTCCATATGTTTTCTCTAGCTTGAGCCAAAGTTTGAGTCATAACTGATTCACTCTGCAACTGTTCAATTTTTAGATTAAGCTGATGGATTTTCTGTAACTCCGCCACATAAGAATTATCAATTCTTAATTTATGTTCTGACAGTGTCTTGAGTTGATCTTTTAACTTAGTAATTTCTAGTTCTTGAATGGATAGATCGTCCATGGCTTTAACAAGTTCACTTGCAGAATTCGATGTTTGTGTTGGTGCTGAAGTTGATGTAGATGCTCTTGGGGATGTGGTCACTGAAATTGGGACTACTGTAAGTGGAACTATGGCCAACTGTGTTTCCTGCTCTTTTCCTTTGAGTAGTTTCTCAAGTTCTACTTCCATGTCTTGGATCTGGATATTTGGTTCAATCACTATTTAGAACATATCCTCTTTTTGCTTTTTCCATCTCTTTGACTTCCTTAGCTTGTGGATCTTCTAGGGTAGGAAATTTTAGTTGCTTCCTCAATGCTGCTATATCAACATCCTTGCTTTTCACAAGCTTTTATGCTGCCTTTACATATTTGGATTTATATCCCAGTTTGATCACCAAGTCTTCCAGTGACTTGATCCTAGTATCCTTGGCTAAGGATGAAATCATTTCCATCTTGAGTTGTGACTGTGTGTTGATTAATGATACCTGCAACCTAGAAGTGGACATGGTAGCATTAGTTAGTGTATAATACATCATTTCACTCATTTGTTTTTGCATGTCCATTTGCTCTATTGTATGAATTTGTTGTGCATCAAAACTAGACACAGATTCTTTATAATCTGTTGGTGTCTTTGGGGCTGGCACTTTAGCTTCAAGGAATGCAATTTGCATTTTTCCCTTTTCCATTTCAAATGCTAAAAGGAGCTTGTGTTGTGATGTATTTTCCTGCTTCCAAAATTGCGTGTAGGTTGTGGCTTTCAACATCTCATTCCTCTTTTTGATTTCTCTATATTTGGAAAAAATATTAGGCTTAACATTGTCTTGAGCCAAGTCAAATGTTTGTGGTGTTTCTGGAGGATCTTGTGAAATATAGGAAGATGGAGAGCCTACAAAAATGTCCTCTTGCCTTATACCTGCAAAAAAGTATTCATATGTTGTTGAAACATGTTTACCTGTCATGACTATAGTAGTCTGCCCTTCTTCATCCTGCATAAAAACTGATGCTGGATTCTTTTTAGGCTTCTTTGTATAAATTAAGAATTGCTTGGCTTCAATTTTTGTCACTGGAGAAGACTCTTATTCTCTGGGCCTTTTATCACGCTTCTCTTGAGGGACTGGTGTATGTGAGGTGGTTGTAGATAAAATCTACTCCTCCGCTTCCTACAATGTGTTATCCTCCTATTGATCTTTGTTCATGTATTTCTCGATCTATGGCTGAGGAGTATGTGTGTAGGGAGTGTTAACACTTAGGTTGTTACCTACTTCCTAAAGGGAATACGGCCGAGGTAACCACTAACCAATCTTTTAGCTACATGTTCTAGCCTACCTGCAACCAGAGAGGGCTCTCTCTTTATAGTTTAGCTTTGTTGATGAATGTTTTTAGGCTAGTTATGGTGTACTGTTTTGTTTGAATTTGGTGGGTTGGTGAATTCAGATAGAACTGAGATACAGATCATAGGACAGTTTGTTCCATTGGGCAATGGAGTTGAGGTATTTGTGCTGCTGAAAGTAGATTTATGAAGACAGAATGTTGCTGCAGAGCCAGATAGGCATGTGTGAAGCAATCTTATCAGATTTTTGATGGAATTATGGAATTAGTGAGTGAAGGTCAGTTAAGAATCTTTCACTATGCTAACAGAGAAAAATGAAATTATTGCTTAAGAGCAGTTAAGAATTCTTAAACAATTTTCACCATGACAGAATTAGTTCAGACATGAGCAATCAAGAATTCATATCCATGGCTAATCCAGAAGAAAACATATTTAGAAATAGAGATTGAACATAGGGTGTTTCAAAACAAATCCTAGGCTATTCTTTTTCTCTACTTTCTAAGATTATGAAAACAAGAGAATTATGGAATACACAGAAAACACATACACAGTTAAGAGAAACTTATTGTTTCAGCAAATGACACAGGAATTCTACAACTAAACAGAGCTATTCATATCCATCTTTAGACAGCATAAGATCCAGAAATATCCATCAGCACTTTGTATTATCAAAAAATGTATCCAGAATACAATAGAGCTCTTCAGAAAGAATTACACTACAACCGACCCTCAATGCGTTATCTGAGGGGATATATATACAAAAATAGGGTACAAAATATCTCAGTAGAGAGTTATTGTGAAATAAATTGCACCACCAACTCTCTTACAAAAAGTAAATGAAAACATAAATATAGCATTTAATGCTGAGATAACTGCTATCTTTCTGTCAGACAACTTTTGACTTTATGGCTCTCGAAAGTAGGTTGTAGCTGTGCCTTTAACTCTGCGTTAATTGAGCCTGCTGTCTGGGTGCATTGGTGAGTCACTTGTACGGATGCTTGCTGTACCTGTGTGCTGATCTGCCTACTGACCTGCCTGCTGACCTGTACCGTAACTTGAAAACTTTGATTTTTCTCAAAAAAGGCAAAAGCAAAGTGGAATTATCTGGGCAAAATCTCCAGCATTGCTTGCCACCAATCAGTTGGAGGTAGCTGATGCCTCCTCATTTTCACTAGTGTTTCATCTGCCTCTGTATGTCTGTAAAAGTTTGGAGGGACTTCAAACAGATGATTTATTTCATGTTCAATAAAGAACAGATTTTCTAGCTTGTCATAGAGAGACTGCCCAGAGGGAGGGCCTGCTTCTTCTGTGGAGCTGTTGGATGCCGTTATCTGATTTTCAACATATTTGTTGATCCTTGTCATATACTGATTATATGACAGCAGCTTTCCTGTGCCAGTCACTAGGCTTGGCAGTCCTTTGTCCTGTAGTATAGTCATTTTTGCTCTAAATTCATCAATCTCTGCTTTCATCTCCTTACATTTCCTCTCCAGAGTTTGAGTAAAATTCCTCAAGGTTAGTACCTTTTTGGCTGTCAGGATTGTATCTGTTCTGCTGCTGATTTCTAGAGCTTCCAGTTCCTCTCTAGTGTGGTTATTGAGGAAATGTATCAATATGGTGGCTTGCTCGGGCATTATTCCCAGGGCTGTACTGGCTCTTTGTATTTCTACATGAGCCACATCTATCAACTCAACCTGCTCAAAAATGGCCTGAATCGACCTCCATTGGTCTTGTATAGATTGGCCAATTTTGGCCCCAATAATCTTCTTTATTTCTGCTAGGGTTTTACCTAGCAGCAATTCACTTTCCAGATTTTTTACCTTGGCCTCTAAGGCCTTTATTTCTCTTTGTTTCTCTGCCAGTGTCATCTTTGATTTATCATAACTGGTCTCCAGCTTGGCCAGTCTCTCCTTGGCATCATTTATTCAGTCACCTGAGTCTCAAGCTCTTTAACAACTTTCATCAACTCCTCCATGCTCATGCTGGATTCTGCTGCTGCTGTTGCTTCTGCTATTGTTCCTGTTGCTGATGTAGCTGTGGTAGGTGCTGCAATAGCAGGAGGGGCTGTTGCTGCTTGTGTGGGAGGGGCAGGTCCAAGATTTGTTGATGTTTGAGGGGGCTGGGAGGCTGACTCCCCTTGCTTGTCTTGCAGTGCTTTCTCTAATTATGCCTCCATTTGTAATATTCTTTGGTTCATTACCAGTAGCAACTCCATAGCATCATCTACTTGCTTTTCTTGTGCAAGTTCTGTTGTTTGAGGGTGAATGGTAGGAGGCAATTTTTCCTGCCTTCTTAGTCCAGCAATGTCATCCTCTTTCTTCTTCATAAGGGCTCTAACACCCTTTGGATCCTTTGGGTCATGTCCCAAATCAACTATTATGTCCTCCAGAGTATTTATTCTATTGTCCTTTACAGAGGAAGACAACCTTTCAAAATCAAGCTTCCTGTTTATGTTCTTCAGGGCTTCCTTTAGCTGATGGGCCAGCATTGCCCTGTCAGCAAGTGTTGCATACACCATTTCCCTAGTCTGTTTGTGTAGCTCAATCTGATCCATGGGATGTATGTCTTTGGAAAAGACCTCCAAGTTTGTTCTGTAGTAATCTGCTGGGGTCTTTGGATGTGGGACTTTAGGCTTCAGATGTGTGAAGATCATTTTTTCTCCCTTCAGATCATAGGCAGCCATCAATCTTTGATTTTTGGCTGGAGTTGTCTTCAAGAATTTCTCATAGAGCTGTACTCTCACCAATTCATTATGTTCCTTGATCTCTATGAAGCCTTCTTTGACTGCAGCTGGTTTCTTGCCCTGTTGTCTTGAGGAGGACACCTCTGTGGTATGCTGCTGGGCCTGTTCTAGCTGAAATGAGCTAGTGGCAGTCTGCTGGCTTGTTTGCCTTTCTCTGTTGTAGCTTTCTGCCCGTTCTTCACTGATATCTTCTTCTTCTGTTTCAGGGTCAACCCTCGGCCTCTTGGCTTCTGGTTGCTGTGATGACCCTGTTGGAGGTGTGATCTCCTCTCTATCTCTCTTTTTCCTCTCTCATCATTGAGAGGAGTCTGCAAAACTGGGATTTGGGTTTGTTCAGTTTGCTCTGGAGGGGCTTGCCCTGACTGTTGGTCCTTTGATGTGCTGGGCTACCCTGTCTCTACCTGTTGTTGTTCATCCATCTTCTCCTTACCCTTTGTTGTAGTTGTTGTTGCTGGAGTTTGCTGGGTGTCCTGTATAGCTGGAGCAGTAGAAGTGCTTTCTCCTACTTGGACTGGTTGTTTGAATAAGACCTTTTGACAAGAATCCAAGTCAAGAGTTTTTTCCAAGTCTTTTACAGTCTGCTCCATTTTTTCTTCTTGAGTCAATTCCTCTACTATTGATTCAGGTACCCATTCATCTTGGTTGGCAAAGTGTTTTATTTGTGGGTATGGGAAATGCTTATAGGCTAGCAGCCTATATTTGACCCTCCTAGCACTGATGAAACCTTCAGGGTCATAAGGGACCCACTAGAAGATTTTTGAGTTTGAGTTGTTGCCCTAGTATTTGATCAGCTTCTTGCCAACCATCTTTCTTGTTCATGACAAATGGGCCTAGATGGTCTTTGAACTTTAGGTTGGCTTTCTTCTTGGCACTGTGGAAGTGTGTCAGATCAGAGTTTATAAGTTGTCTGTAGTATTCCAGGGCAAATAACCTCATAGGCACATATTTTGGGAGCCTGTAGGGACAGATCTCACAACCATAGATTCTGATGACTGTGTGATTTTGGTACAAGTACCAATCACCTATCTTGTAACTCTTGGATAGCTGAAATATTTTCTGCATATCCTTGGAAAATCTTATAGGAGGGGTCCTCTTTAAGAAGCATGTGACTGGATACACAAACTGGTCAATAAATTCATAGTATGAGTAGGGAGAATTCTGGACTTTGTGGAAGACTGAAGACCAGAAGATGACAGACCTCCTTTCTCCCTGTGAGTCTAGCTTCTTGATTGGGCACTGGAAGCAATCTGTTTGGTAATACATGAACAGGTGATAGATGTATGAGGAGTACTAGAATATTGCCTCCCTCTTCAGCCTTGACAATTGGTCATGGATCTTATTGGCAATGTATTTGGCATAATTGTACTTCATAGCAAGGGTCTTCTCAAGGCTATATTCAGATAGCATGACCAACACAGTTTCATCAACATGTTCATTTGTAGTGAACCCCAGCACAGAGGTCAGCATGTCCACCAGCAGCTTGCCTACCTCATTGAAATCTGCATAAGCAAAAGGAGGTGGCCCAGAAGGTTGTCAGTCTGCCTTCATGAATTTCCTGGCTATTGCAGCAATTTCTGAGCTAGAGAGCTTGGAGCCCTCATCTAGCAAGTAGTTTATGGAGAAGGGGTATAGCAGCTGGGTCTGCTTGTAGTTCAACATTTGGTTGATGGAATCTGGTGCTATATAAAAGAGGATTCTCCCAGATGGAGACTTCACAGCTCTGAGCTTCTGGTCATAGTTTTCTGCACAAAGGTGAATGACTTCAGGAAAAATGTTGACAGAAGGCAGGAAGTAGGTGCGCAGATTGGATTCCCAGATGTGATACAAGTCACTGTTGTCCAAGTGACTGTTTCTTAGTTGGCAATAAGTTGGTAAGAGATTCCTCTCTGCCACAAAGTCTGTAATGAGGGCATCACTGTCCACTAGTGGCATAGCTTCCAGTTCTTTGCTAGGTGGATTTATAGGAGCTACATCCAGAGCAGCTGGAGTGGCCATCGTCTGGTTTTAGCTGGATGTTTACTGGATTTTCAAGCTTGATACAAATGCAGAGGAATGATTGCTAATCTCTGTTTTGCAGTGAGCATCTTGGCAGTGTAAGGAGGCTTTTACAGGTTTAATGAACTATGGGGCACTCTGTTTTGAAGAACCAGAGTGTGTTGAGCTAATTAGTTGGTTACTTGCAGGGAATTTCTTTAGCAGGGGTGAGGGAACTGCTAAATTAGTTTTTCTAGCTGGTGGCTCGGCTCCTTCAATTGCTTTTTGTGGCAAAATTGTGAATTTTACAGAGGGGCACGGGTTTCTTCAAGATTTTTTATTGCGCAGTAGTTTTACTGGCTTCTTAAGTAAATTTCAGTGGTCAATTTATCAATGGGGAGCTTTCGACAGAGTTCTTTATGCAGGAAATTAGGATAGCAAAGGAGAACAGTGGGTAAAGAGGACGCCTGTGGCAAATACCTGGTTTTTATGGCGTGGGAGGCGTTTTCACCAGTCGAATTGCAGGTACTCGGGTTGATAATGGAGGCGACAACAACTTTGGCGGGTGGCTTTTGAGTTTTGACCGTTGCACGTCGATTTTTGCATGGAGAGGTGCTCCGGAAATAGTAAAAAACAATGAGAAATAACGGTTAATGCTCGCCTTTTTATGCATTTTTGGCATATTGGCGCCTTTTTGGTGATGACGTCATGCTGACGTCATCATGGGCCCAGGTACGGATGGGTGATGTGGCAGCTGACGTGGGTGCCCAGGTGGCAGTGACACGGTGGCAGGGTGGATAGGGTGACGGGTGACATGGATGCGACGTGGAGGCATGGTGGCGGCAAGGATGGGTGACGTCACGCTGACGGGGGCGTGACGTCAGCGCGGGGAGGAGGTGGTAAGTGGTTTCCCCGGAAGGGCTGAGGGCGGTAAGTGGTATCAGGGGGGGGGGGGGGTAGCGAACACCCTGGGAGCCTGACGCGTGGCGGGGGTACGGCGGCAATATCGCCCATCCCCCGGACACAAAAGGTCGGGCGGCTTCTCCACAGGAGTGACCGCCCACCGTTAGATGGGCGGGGTCAACGATCGTGCGGTGGGCGGCGATCGTGACACGATGGCGCGTTATGCAATGGGGACCCGCCGAATATTTTAATTGATTTAATTAACTCGGGCGCGGGGGTGGGTAGAAACTTTAGGATTTGGGTTTTTTAGGCGCATGTATTATACACTGTTTTAATTAAAAAACTTTATAATAAAGTGGGTTTAGGGCGGAAAAAGGGGTGCATGGGTTAATGAGGGTGGGGTTTCAAATTTTTTGGGTTTTCACCATAGTTTCTTGAAAGAAGCCATAGTTTAGGGACAAAGGGGTTAATACCAACCCCAGATAGGTTAATATTTCCCCAAAGAAGGGTTATATAGCTATAGTGCTAGGGGTAGGGTTTTTATAGATCTTTTTTGGGAAATGTTTCATAGATTCTAATAGAATTAGGGAAAGGGGGAAGTTAGGGAGCTAAATAGTACATTAGTGGTTAATATAGCTTTGTGAGGTGAATAAAGGGGTAAAGGTAAGTTCTAATAGGTAAAACTTAACTTAGGATTTTGAGGATAAATGAAATGATGAGAAATATTTTTTACACAAAAAATGTGGCTTCTTTTCATGTTTGAACTTCATGGTTTGACCAAGTAGTTTGTCATGAAATGAAGTGGAACTGGACACCTGAGCAAATCTCAAGGCCCTTGGGGGTGTTAGTAAAATGAAGTTTGGGGGAAAATAGGGGAAATTAGACATGCTTCCAATGCTTGTCCTCCACTGTCTGCTTTTGATGCCAATACCCTGAGTGACATGATTTTTTGCACTTAGTAAGCCAATAGGTGATGGATCTCCATTTCTGCAACCTTGCACTACTTACCCATCCTAGTCATCCTAACATTTTTTCTTCATTTAAAGTGATTGCACTTGAATTAGCAGACCCTGATTGTCCTCTTTTTCTTTTGAGTGCCCTCCTATCTAAAACTTACCCTTATTTCTTCCAAGGCCCCAGATTAAGCAGTTGGGCACCTTTATTTCTCTACCTAGCTAGTCATCTGCCAAGCTTGAGCTATTTGGTTAGGGAACATTCTCTATTCTGCAGCAAGCAATTTAACCATGGCATGGTCCAGTTTAGATTATTGGGCCATCCATCAAGTATGATTAGCAGCAGTATTTGTAAAGCATGATACTGGCCAAAAGCTAGTAGTGGCATTTTGACTGGCCACTTTCCTGGTCTTTAGTTGGGGTTCATTTTCACTGTTCTCTTGACCACTTGATTTTCGTGCCTTTTGATTATTCTTTTAAGGCATACCCTCTTTTCATTTTTTAATTTTTATAGCATGTACACAAAATATGGAACCTTTGCAGCCTGCAATGATGAACATATTTAGCCCTTCCACTG
>APFE030571449.1:0-18986 GCA_000404065.3 Pinus taeda
TTCCTATATGCCAAATTCGCTGAAGAACCCATTATGCCGATCCTTTATCTTCGAACCTAAATTGAAACCAGCCCTTTGCCAGCACAAGGGCTTCAAATTTGATAGGGCTTTCATTTTTGAAAGATTGTGCACCCCATTCTTGCAAAAAATCAGAGGTGAATTTCTTACCTCGAGCTCTGCCAACCAAAGTGCATTCAGCCACAGTTATGGCTTCCACCATTGAGACCTCCATTCCAAGCACCAAGTTGTCGACGACCTCCAAGGCACCAATAGGTCTTTGAGGTTTCCGTTTTGCCCCCTTTATGCCGGCCCTATCCGCCTGTGCTCTTGTCTCATCCCGAAAATCTGTAATGCCCGAAATTAAACGAGATGGAAATCCCTGTGAGTCCGTCTCCTGTGAAAGCTGGATTGGCACCACAGTCCCCAAGACCCCCTTGTCTGAATGGGTAGTATTGTCCTCCGCAGAAATTATTGTTTTTTTCGCCCCCGCAAAAGTCTCCCCACAAACGATTTCAGGGGACCCCTTAGGGTTTTGACCTTTACCCGGTAGAGAAACCCTCGAAGCTGTGGGAACCCCGGCTGTTGCCCTATCCAGATTTGTTCTTGCCGATAAGCTTTGCATAGAAATGTCTTCAGGAACCTTTGAGTTTGTAGACCCTTCAAAAGGCTTTGGGTCCGACGGCAGGCCTAGACCATTGACTCCAGTGGTAACCGCTGCATTTGCTGATAACAGGTTGCTCAAAGAGCCAGAGTGCGGCGACCAGTAACCCGGCTTCTTGCTAAATGTCAGAGGAATGGGTGGGTCTTGGTTTGAGACTACCTCCAAACCCGGATTGCCAAAATCCCCAAAATAGTGTTCCACATTTTGCTTAGTAATATCCTTACCCCACATCGATAATAAGTCTTCCACCTCGGGGTCCAAAGCCAGGATTTCCGCGGGGTTTACCATGGTTACTACAACCCAGGAGAGTGTCTGGCAGAGAGGTCTGAGCAGGTAAGGTCGCAGCAGTTTCCGGTAAACCACGGGGAAGAAACCAGCAGTAAACGAAAGCCCTGTGAAGAAACCCTCCTAAATTCGCTCTTCAATAATAACGGCAGGTGAAAAAAGACAAACCTTTTTAAAAAAATCGAACCGCCTGCCACGGAAAAAACGTGTTGAGTTTCCCACAGCCGTGAAATCCTGAGCCGCGCAGTTATCCAAAGCCTGTGTGCAGAAGCTCCCTGATCAAAGTTTGTGAAAACCTAACCCTAAACCGCAGCATCGCCCTTATTTATTTTTTATTTAAAAAAACATCTAAATTTCTTTATAAAACTATATATTTTTTTATTTAAAATAAAATATGTTTTTTCTTTTAAGTTGATTTTTTTTTTAAATCATATATTATTATATAATATTAAATGAGTTTTTGTTTTTCTTTAATATATATATATTTATATATATATATATATATATTAATATATATATAATTATTAATATATATATATATATATATATATTAATATTTATATTTTATTTTAATGTTTGATTTTTTTAATTTGAATAATTTTTGTTTTTTTTTTTTATTGTTATCTTAGTTTTAGTAGTTTTAAATTTTATTTTTGTTTTTTAGTTTGTTAATGATTTTTAAAAATTTTCTATCTTTATTAATTTGTTTTTTTTAAGTGTTTTTTTTCCAAATTCTTTTAGGGTTTACGAGTAATTTCATTTTATGGTTTATTTTATTTTTTATGTTTGTCTCTCTCTCTCTCTCTTCTCTCTCTCTCTCTTCTCTTCTCTCTCTCTATATATATATATATTTATATTAATATATATTTTTAGAATCAACATTTAAAAAAAATAAAAATAAGACAACTAGAAAATTTGTTAAGTAATCATGATTTCAAAAAAAATGGACATAAAAAATTTTAAAGTGTAAAAAAAATGTAACATTTAAAAAAAAATATCCACACGTAATACATTAAAAAATTTAAAGTGTCAAAAATATGCTCCGAAAAAAAGTGTATTCTGCATCTCCACTTTTTAAAATCAGTTGACTTTTTTCTACCTCAACGAAATGGGTAATCGTATCAATTCTGGTTTCAAAGTTTACATTGTTAGGCTCTCAAAATAGCATGTTTGGCTTATTACTCACATTTAATCTGATTAATGATTAGTTCTGAATCCCCGTGCACAGAAATTATTTTTGGCCCTAACCTCTTTAAAAGTTACAGTCCAAAGATTAATGCTTCATATTCAGCTATTGTTTCTAGATTGAAAATTTAGCCTGTAAGAATGTCCCTTTTCTATCCTTGTTTATGAGTTTAAAATCCAAACACCTGACCCTGCTCCTTTCTTGCTTATAGCCCCATCAAAGTCCATGTTCCATAGGGATTCACCTTCTTCATCGTGTTTCTTAATATCTAATTTTATATGCTTTGTCTTACTCAATTCAACTTCCAAGTGTGACACTTCCTCCTCTACACATCCATCATTATACAAAATAAAAAAGTCCATATCTGAATGCACAGAGTACACAGGGTAATTATTTAGTTTTTCTTGGCTACTGACCATGTACTTCATTAATTTCTCCCTGTATAATCTTCCCTACTGACCAAAAATAGGAATAGTAGAATAGGTCATATCCATTTGCAAAGTACCCTGTAATTTTGCTCCCCATGATCTTGATAGAAGCATTCCATACTTGGGAGGTGTGTCTGCCACTACAATATCCATTACCAAAATTTTTGTTGGTATTTGGACTAGAGTAACACATAAATATTTGATTAATCCAAAGCATATTGATTTTCTCAAATCAAATAAATACAAATATTTGTAGGGCGCGTTATGTCTAATCTTAGTTTTTCCATAATAGCTCTAGGCATAAGCATGTGTGAGGCACCATAATCAAGCATCACATTGTGAAAACTTTGTCATGAATGTTCAAACTTATATAGAAAGGTGGCACACTACCATGCTGAGATTTCCTTTCAAATTCAAGTCCAAACAAAAACTTAGGTTGGTCATCAATTAAGTTGATTGTGTCAGTCCCTTCCTCGATTTTTAGAGCCTTCATAACTTGAGGTCTATATGCATTTTTGTTGAATAATTCTCTGAGAGGAATAGAATTTTTGACCTCAGACAATTCATTTTCAATGCTGAAAGATGTCTAAGCTTTGTCTATCTCTTTGATATTTAGATCCTATATTTTAGAAGTCTCCTTTTGAGAATAATTTTTTGACTCACTGGTAGAATGGGTGTCATTCTCAATTTTCTTGTGAGGATTTTCAATAGCCTTTTACTTCTCAAATTGTACTGTATATGCACCTCCATGATAGAATTTTGGTATCCTTGTTTATAATGATTCGACTCAAAGGTAGAATTTGTAGTTGCGATAGAAAGAATAGATCTTGTTCCTCTTTAGTTAAGAAAATGTGGTCAATTTCACTTTCCTCAAATAAGTTTATTTGATTTTCTTCATGATACTCTGGTAATTTAGATTCTTCATCTGCATAATTCTCTTGGAAAGGATATATAATTTATTGTTGATCAGTTTGGCATCTTTGTTCTCTCAATTTGATTTGAGGTGGGTTTATCTTAAAACCAGGATTCTTAATTGGAGGACCATATTTATTTTCTCTTGGATGAGCCCTATCAATAAAACTTATCCTTTCCATCATTTTCTCCATTGTTCTAACTAATGTATTTAACTTAGCATCTGATGAGGAAGAAGAAGGTTCTCCCTTAATAGTAATTGTCTTCTAAGCTTTTAGTCTTCCTCTCTTTGCCAACAAATTGGCTTCTACACTAACTACATTTCTTTTCATTTACTCAAGGGTAGCATGGTTTCTCTCTCTAAGTTGGTAAGACGTGTCTGGATCAAAACCATCTGGGAATTTGATTAGAGATAGTCTCGGCGGGGGTTGTATTGTAATTGGGATAGAATTGTAAATGTTATTGAATATTGTGCAATAGTCTTGGATAGTTTCACCAGGGGCTCTCTTTATACTCTCATATTTAGCCGAGATTTGGAGAGGGTTCTTCTTTACTTCCCATCTTCTGAGGAATTTTTCATGAAATTGTCCAAGATCTTGGATCAAGGCAACTGGAAATGCTTTAAACCATTTCTTAACTTCTCATATGAGACTTTGGGTGAATAGTCTCAACTTCACAACATCATCATCAATTTCTTGAAAATATAAATAATCATTCATTTTGTCTATATGCTGTTGAGCAGTGATTGGCCCCATGCCATCAAATTGAGGTACCTACTATGGTAATCTTGTGGCATGGCACTGAGTTTTCCAGCTAAAACTAAGGGGTCATAATGACCTACCATGATAGGTAAATGAGAGGACGATGTAACAATAATAGATGTGGATGTGGAAGGTATTAAAGGAGGTGGGATGGTTGTTTGTTGTGTTGGTGTAGTGGTTGTAGGGATAGTAGATGAAACTGGCACACTGGCGATAGGGGGAGTTACTTGAGGGATAGTAGTAATAGAGGGAATCTCTGGAGGGATAGTAGTAATAGGGGGAATCTCTGGGGGGACAGTAGTATTAGGGTAAATATCCAGATGGATATTATTATGAGGTGGAATCTCTATAGGGGTAGTAAAACTACAGGGAATCTTAGGTAGGAGATAAATACTAGGTGGAATTATTGGTGGGACTCGGGATGAAGCAGTAGAAGAAGAAGGTGAAGATTTAGGTGATTCAAGAGATTTCTACACAACCTGGTCTAATTCGGTTACCAACACTACTAGCCTATTAAATTGCTTGATGACATCATCATCAAATTTTGGATTGATAGTTTGATGCTTTGAAATGTAAGGGTTTAAAATGTTTTCATCAAAAATAGGTTCAGGTACAAAGCTGTCAGGTTTAGTATGGAAAAGACTCTGTTCAAAATCCAAATCAAACTCAAGATCCTCTATAGTTACTAAACTTTCAGGAAGATAATTAAGTCTGGGCAGTGGATAATTACTTGCTTGGCTCTTTGTTAAAATCGTCTTTCTGAGATTTTTTTCAGGATTATCTACAATTTTTGGTTGTTTAGGATCTGGATTAGCTCTAGTATATATCTTCTTAGGAGCCAGATCTACAATAGTATATTTACAAATATTAAGTATGTACAACTTATAAGTGGCAAGCCACCTTAATCAAATCTATTTCTCAGACACAAACCTAGAAATAACTTTAAGCTCTAAAATAAAATAATTGACGAGGGAAAATTGAATTCAATTAACATTTGTTCGAAGTCCCCATTATGGTCGCCAGGATGTTATCACTCAACAATTTCTTAAGGTTGTGAAAGAAACGCAAAGGTAACCACATAACCACTTTTAAGCCTAGAAGCTAGCCCTTATAAACTCAGTGAGGGATCTCTCTATTGGATTTAGATTTGTTGTTGTAGGATTTTATGCTAGTTATTAGGTTCAAAGTTTGGTTTTTTGAAATTTTTGGTTGAAAATTCAAGGCAAGGCCATTGGGAAATGGATTCAAATTCTTAGGGTGATCATAAACATAAATATAAGAACATATTGAAATGAGGAAAGGTAGGTAGGTTATTGGATCTTTGAAGCTTTGTGGACTGAAAGGGAGGAAAAAATTCACATTCAATTAAACTTAGAGCATTTTAACATGAATTCTATATTTAATCTCAGTTTGAAAACATATATATTTATTATAAGCTAGGAGAGAGTTTAATTAAATAATTTCAACGCTTCATCTTCATTTAAACAATAGAGGAAAGAAAGACATATGAAAAACAAAGATATAACAAGTTTACAAAAACCTCACCAATTTGCCTGACACATGAATCATGGAACGATATTTTGTATTAATGAAATGATCACTTTTAGCTCAGTGAACACCTTTAGATCAAAGTATGATTTCTTGATACAAGTCCCAACATTTGTACTTCGCTTTATGAAGTACTTATACAAAACTTATGAAAATATCTTGATTTGGAATATCAATATTTTTACAAAATATCTTAAAAACAATTTATAAAACTAGTACAAAAATGTAAGCAACTAAAAATGTTGTAGTCGTCTTGCACTATCTTCGAGGAATGTTGGTGATGACTCGGCCTGAAAAGTGTTTTCTTTTGTAAGGTTAAGTGAGACTTTATATTAATAAAATACAGTATAATACATGATGCAGAGTGGGAGTTGATGGGACCTCCCTGTGTCTGCCTTTGCACAGCTGAGCTGGTCTAGTCTCTGCTCTCACTCTCTCTCTTTCCTTTTTTTTCCGAGTGGGTCGCTCGCAGCTTGTATAATTGTCAATAGATGCATATATGGAAGAATCCAAGGAGCCTGGCATTTGCTAAGCTTGTTGCCCTGCCTTGTTTATGGTGTGGCATTTCTCTCTAAATTCCCCCTCCTCCAGGTCTTGGCAGACGGTGTAATAGTCTTCACTATTGGGTTGAACGCCAGAATTGGCTATGGTATCGGCTAGCTTATTTGCAGTTCTTCTGACTGCTTGAAAGTTAATGCCTTGAATGTTGCTAAGATGGGCTTGCAGATCCTTCAAGATTGTCGAGAGCCTCCAACTGGGTGTGATCTTGTCCACTTGTGTGTCGTTTTGAAGTTTCCTCATCATCTTGATGATTGTCTCCGAGTCTCCTTCCACTATCAGGGGTAGAAATTGTAGTGGTCAGCCAATGTGATGCCTTTGATGAGAGTAATCAGTTCTGCAACGTTGTTGGTGTTGTTTCCCAGATTATCATGGTAGATAAGCTAGATGTTCCCTGTGTGGTCCCTGATTGCTCCTCCGTATCCGGCTTTTCCCGGGTTTTGCTTTGACGCGCCATCGAAGTTTAGTTTGAATGCTGGAAATGGTGGTGTTCCCCATTTGTCCTGCTTCATCGCCTGTGTGGTCTAGTTCTTGCCTATGGGATTGGTCCGGGCTTTGAGGTTGAGGATTTGGACAATCCTTTGATCCTTTGGTGACAAGTTCCCCTCTTGCGGCATTATGTCCATGGCGTGGATCGTTTCTGTTATTAGCTGCCTCGCTTTTTCCATTAACCTATCCAATGTCATCGTTGAGTTCTTAAAGGCTCGAGCATTGCACTCTTTTCGAAGGATCCAGAGCACGACTCCCGAAATGAGGTTCCATGCCCTGTTTATCAGATTACTGGTGGACATGGTTGATCGCCAATTGCTCAAGTTGAGGCAGATCAAGTCTCTATTTCTATCGGTTTGCCTGAGGACAAAAGCCATATCATCCCATAGCGCGCAGGCGGTGGGGTATGTATTGAGAATGTGGTTGAGTGTTTCATTATCATTCTTCTAGAGGGCACATCTAGAGGGTCTGATGAAGCCCCGTCATTGTATATTGTTCCATGTGAGCGCTCTGTTGTGCATGACCAGCCAGGAGAACAGGGTTATTTTAGGCCAAGTGCCTCTGGTCTAGAGGGCATGCCATCTAGGGTCTGGTTGCCAGTAAGGTGAAATAGCGATGATTCTATAGGCTTCTTTTAGATTGAAAGTACCTTTCGAATTTTTTCCCCAACGCAACATGTCTTCTATGGTTGAGGTGAGGATCCTGCGCTATTCTAGCTGTTGTAGGAATTGTTCTATATTTTCATTATGGTCTTGTGTTGGCCATTGATCTTTGGTTAGCCATTTTTGCCAAGTGGTGGTCACTTTTTGGGTTTTCCAATAATCTGCTACCTTTTCTAGCCCTACCTCTTGCATGTCATTCTTGAGTGTAGTCCAAGCTGGGTGGTCCAGAGGAGGGAGTTGCTGCCAAGCATCCTCCCAAAAGAGGGTAGTGTTGCCTTCGTGCACTTCCCAAAAGCAATGCTGCTGAACAATGTGTTGATTCTCCAATACTTTGTTCCAGAGGGGAGAGCCTTGAGTGCTGCTAGTGAGCCTCATGAGGTCTTTGTCCTGTATTTGATTTGTGTACTTTGCCTTCCACAAGGTGCCCCATAGGGAATTAGGATTCTCCACCCATCTCCACCATAATTTTGCTGCAATAGCCTTGCTTAGGATTTCAGGATGTCTTAGGGCCAGTCCTCCTACCAACTTTGGTTTGCATATGTCTGTCCACTTGAGGAGGGCCCATTTGCACTTCTTTGAATCTCCATTCCAGAGGAAGGACCGGTGGATGTTCCGAATGGATTTGTAGACTGATTTGGGTGCTGCAAGGGCTAAGAGCATGTAGGCCGGCATTGTTTGCAGAACTGATTTATCCAGTACCAGTCTTCTAGCCATGTTTAGGGCTCGATGAGTCTAGCTGCTTAATATGGCCTTCATTTTGTTTAGGATATCTTCCCAATTTGTGGCTTTGGGGGCGTATTCTAAAAGTGGGATGCTGAGGTATTTGGTTGGAAGGGAGTTCCTCTGAATCTTGAGAATTTTTGCTGATATTTCTCTGCACAGAAATAGAAGTGTTGAAGAAAAATAATTTGGATTTTGTAAGATTGATCTTCGTACCTAAGGCTTCCGTGAAAGTAGTTAACACCTTGTTGAAGGTTCAAGCTTCCTTTACTGTGGGGGTTCCCATAAGCATTGTGTCATCGAAAAATTGCTGATGCGTTACTGTGGGTCCTTGATGCCTAACTTTGATGCCTTTGAGCTGATTCGTTTGGACCGCCTGGGATAGGGATCTTCCGAGGCCTTCTGCCATGATGGTAAAGAGAAAAGGTGCCAAAGGATCTCCTTTCCATATGCCTCTGGATGGGAGGAATGGTTGTAAGGGGCCTCCGTTCAACATGATTGAGAAGAATGCTCCTGAGACCATTTCCATTATCCATTTTATCCAAATCTGTCTGAAGCCGAAAGCCTGAAGGATTTCTATGATGTATGTCCAACTGATTTTGTCAAAGGCCTTGGAGAGGTCAAGTTGAATGAGCATGCCCAGGATCTTTTGAGTTTTGATAGAGTGAAGCACCTCCTGGTTGAGAACGATGCTGTCAGTTATCTGTCTTCCTTCAACATATCCAGACTGTTCATGAGAAATGATTGAGGGAAGGATGGATTTAAGTTTGTTGGCCATCAATTTTGAGAGGATTTTATCGATGACGTTGCAAAGGGCTATAGGTTTGAATTTGTCGCGGGAGTCAGCATGATCAAATTTGGGGATGAGGGTGAGGAAGGTAGCACTAATGGCTGGCAGCACTCTCTTGGTTCTGGGAAGTTCTTTATTAGCTTGAAAAGGTCTGCTTTGATGATGTGCTAGCAAGCTTTGAAGCATTCAATTATAAAGCCGTCTGGTCCAGGGGCTTTCTCAGAGGTCATGGTGAAGACGACTTCTTCAATCTCCTGCTCAATGAACTCTCTTAAGAGAAGGGAGTTTTGCTCCTCCGTTACTAAGGGGGAATAGCACTAATGATTGTGTTGATAGCTTGGGTTCTATCTTGATTGGGCTCAGAGAGCAGTGACCGGAAGTATAAATTTAGTTCGGATCCTATTTGCTCTCTAGTTGAGACCTTAACACCATCATCTTTTTTTAGGGATAGAATACGGTTGTTGGCTCTGTGCTGAATGGTTGATTTATGGAAGAAGCTTGTGTTTCGTTCCCCATGTTTTAGCTACTGCACCCGAGATTTTTGTTTCCAAAGTAGCTCTTCTTGTCTTAGCCTGTCTTCCCATTGCTTTTGGAGGTTTAATTCCTGAGCTAACCTGTCCTCATTAGGCCTGTCCTTGATCATTGATTGTTGGAGGCCCGCCATTTTTTCCTCGAGCTCTTTTTTGCTTTGAAAAATGTTACCAAATATGTTCTTGTTCTAGCATTTGAGCTTGGTCTTAATGCTCTTGAGCTTTTGCTGAAAGATGTACATAATGTTGTCGCTCTTTATAGAGGTTTGGGTCCACAACTTTGAATATTTTGCATGAAGGTTGGGTGATCTATCCAGAAGCTTTCGAACCTGAAAGGTCAGTTTTGGGGCTTTATCATATTGGTGAAGTGCAGCTATACTGGCCAGTGATTTGATCCCCCAATGCGCAAAATGTTGGCTTCCATGTCTAGATTCTGGAGCATGATGGATTCTGATATGAGGAACCTATCAAGCCTTGATGCAACCTGTTTATTTTCCCCTTGCTTATTGTTCCATGTGTGTATACCATTGACTGTGGAAACATCAATTAGTTTAGATGCTACTATGAAGGTACTGAAAGCTTCCGCATCCTTATCCAATCTTCTTAGGCCTCCTTTCTTCTCCGCTATGTTGGTGATCATGTTGAAATCTCCACCTAGGATCTAGTGGTTGGCACCATGGTGTTGTTTGATTTCGTTCAAGTCTTCCAACATCATGAACTTCTCCTGAATTCACTGAGGTCCATACACATTGGTGATGCATATCGTTTGTTGTGAGTCTGGCATGTTGAAGATGACTGACAGTGAATGCTTAGTGGACAGAGCGTTCTGCAAAAAAAACTTGTTTTTGTTCCAAAACATTAGGAGCCCTCCTGCTTGCCCAATGGCTTCTTTGCTTGTGCATTGAAAGCCTTTTGCAAATAGTTTCTTGAGTGTTTCTACGTTGTTGTCTAAGCATTTGGATTCTTGTAGTAAGACCAGGTCTGGAGATTGAAGACGGTTTTTAAGGATTCGTGTTTTGGAGGTGCCATTTAGCCCTCTGATATTCCATGTCATTATCTTCATTGAGAATTTTTCGGTGTGGATAAGACTAGAGCCCTCATTTTTCCTTCTTTGATTAGGCACCTATCGAGTTCTTGTATTTTTTTCTTTGTCGATTTTCTCCCCCATTCTTTTCTTGGACCTTTCGGCTTGTATTGGTCCAGGTCTAGGTTTTCTTGGATGCCTGTTTGGCTGCTATCTCCCCATTGTTTTTTGGCTACATTCTGATTCAGATATTGTAACTGTAGGTATGCCATTTCTATTTCCTCTAAGCGTTACTGGGGAATGGCATTCACACCCTGTTTGGACCATTGCTCCGTGACCTCGTGGAGACCCAGGTCATCCTGGATTTCTTCCAGGGGATTAATAGGAGCAGTTGAGGGCATCTGATTTGGCAGAATTTCTGTGCAAAGAGGGTATGCAAAGGATCGAGGCTTGTATCGCTGTGGTTGGAGTTGGGCTGCGGGATTTGAGGTTGTTCCTTAGTTTGGGCATGGTCCAAGCTTGGGATGGAGATGGTTGAGGGGTTAGATGGTTGAGGCTGCCTGGGTGGATCTTGATCCGGGGGGTCGTGGGATTTCAGAGGGTTTTCAAATGGATCAAGGTTTCCTAGAACTTCAAAGCTATTTTGTTGGGTGGGGATTGGGTTGGAGGGGTGTTTCATAGGTTTTTCCCCTTTCTGCTTTTTGCTTTTCTTGGTAACAGGGATGCAATCTGGGGATGGGTTGTCCGCCTTGTCTTCTTGGGGTTGAGGTGGGGGTTGATTTAGGGGGCACCCATGACTAAGATGTCCGTGATGTCATCATTTCTTGCATCTAAAAGGAATATTTTCATGGTCGATGGACTGCTTCCACTGAATTCCTTTGTGGATTAGAGAAATATGACCTGGGAGAGATCTTGAGACGTCCATATAAACACAGATTCTAGTGTAGGCAATGTATTTACCTTAAGATGTGATATTTGAAGTTTCAATGAAGACACCCAACTTATTCCCGATGTCTTCCAGGATCTGCTTATTCCAATAATCCACCGGCAAGGAGTATAGTCTGAGCCAGACTGGAACTTTGTGAAGCCTTCATGTTTTAGATCAAAGTTGGGCTTCTAGTACATTATGTAGAGTTCTGTCGAGTTGTAGAAGTATGGTCCTCCTTCGAAAGTGTGATCTATGTCTTCCCTGTGGGTGAAGATGACCGTGAAAAAATTCCTTGTTCCTAACTGTAGTTCATAGTTCCCTTTGGGCTTCCATTTCTGGTTTATCCACCACCAGAGAGCTTTTTCATTGAGTCTTACTCCCATGAAGCAACATATTAGGGCGTGTTTGCTCATGTGATCTCTGTATTCTTTGATCTGTGGGCCTTTGATGATTAATGAGGGAGTTTCCTTCGATATCGACTTGTAGGGGAATGATCTTGTTGCTCCGCTTTGGTTTGGGACACTTCTCTCAGCCACAGGTCCGTTGGCTTTCGAGGTATAGTTTGCCGCCAAAGCTTTGCCTCTGTCCCTGGATCGGGAGGCGGATGAGGTAAAGGTGGACTCAGGAGGGAGGCTACTGAATACGAAGGGGCCGAAGGCTGGGGGGGGTCGATCCCCCCCCGAGGGTATTCATGGAGCTCTGTGTCTAGGGTTTGGTTGCAGAGTGAGTGTTGCTGACCACAGGGACATCACCTCGGCCTAAAATGTGTTTCTTTGCTATTGAAGGTGAATATTTTTTTTACCCAAGTAATTAGCACAATTTGTCCCATCTGTCTTCATCTAGAGTGGAGAATTTAACTAGCTTCATGTAGGTTTCATCCACCTTGGTGTACTTTTGAAAAGTAGGTTTGATAATGAATAATGTATGGTGATAATCTTCTATCTTGATCAACTTATCTACAATTCCTATCAAACCTGACAGCCCCTTCTGATTTAGTACATTGAATTTCTTGTGAAACTTCTGAATGTTGACCTCTAAATTGTGGCACTCTTTCTCTAACTGTAGCATTATGTTTCTTTTTGTAAGGACCCTCCCCACCTCGAAAATTGTCTTTATCTTATCTAAAATCTCAAACTCCTCTAATTCTTCTTTGATATTCGAATTCAAAATACTGATTAAAACAATGGCTTCACCTAGCTTCTGTCCTAAACATTATTTCACCTCTTCAATGACTTCTTTAGATATCTATACTAATTCCTCTTGATCAAAAATAATCTCACTAGAGGGTCATATTTTAGTCATGGCCTCATTTATTTCTATCCAAATAGTTTCTTTTTTCTTGTGGCATTTTTTGTGCCATTGCAAACTCATTACCCAATTGTTCAATTTTCTAGGTTAATCTATGAGTCTTTTTCGGCTCTGCTAGGTACACAGTGTCAATTTTTAACTTATGCTCCCCGAGATTATTTACCTAATCTTTTAGCTTCTCAATTTCTTGTCCTATGATAGGAAGGTCCTTCATTTCTCTAACTAGTTCTCCTGAAGAATCTGTAGATTTTTCCTAAACTATGATGGCTGTTGAAGTGGATACCCCTGTTGTTGATGTAGATGCAATAGGAACTGTTGTGAGTGGAATGGATGCCAACCCTATTGACTATTCTCTCTCCTTCAACAATATCTCCATCTCAATCTACATTTCTTTCATATGTCCACTTTGTTCAATAATAATTTTGAACATGTCTTCCTTCTTTTTCTCTAACTTTCCAACATCTATTGTTTGTGGGTCTTCAGTGGATCGAAGCATGAGATGCTTCTTGAGTGCTAAAATGTCAACATTCTTCCTTCTAACGATTTCTTCTGTAGCTTTCACATTGCCAGGATCACATCCCTGTTTAATTACTAGATCTTCTAAAGACTTGATTTTTGTGTCTTTAGCTAGAGAAGAGATCTTTTCTAATTTGAGTTGGGACTGAATTTTGTTGAGCAGAGATTGCAACCTAGAAGCTTCAATTGGATGAATTTGGTCAACATTGTAGGAAAGGATGTATTTCCTGTAATTTTTCTCTATGTCAAAGGTAGAGAGTAGCCTATGTTGCGAGGATGTTGTATGCTCCCAAAACTGTGTATAAGTTGTAGCTTTTAGTATCTCATTCTTCATTTTGATTTCTCTATACTTGGAAAATATATTTGGTTCGGCTTGGTCATAAACAAATTCCCTTGATTGAGAGGTATCGAATTTCTCTTGGGAGGCCAGAGAGGATGGAGAACTTATAAAAATATCTTCATTTTTGGTAGAAGTGTGGGGGCCTGTCAGCACTATAGTGGGTTGTACTTGTTCCTCTTAAAAGGATTGTTCTATTGGATTGGCCTTTTGTTTCTTTTTGTAAATCTGAAACTCTTTCCCTGGGATCTCTATGATTGAAGGGGAAACATCTTCCCTTGGCCTCTTGTCATGTTTCTCCTAAGGTGTTGGAATTTGTGATGTTTTTGTTGAGAGTACTTGTTCTTCTACCTCCTGCAAAGTATTCACTAACCATTGATCCTGATTTCCATATTTTTCTATTTCTAGCCCGAGAGTATGAGTGTAGGGAGTAGTCTTATGTTGTACTCTCATCTTTGGAATTATTCCCAAGGGGTCATATGACCAGGTGAAGTTGCATTTAGAATTCATCTACTTCAGGAGGATATCTGCTTCTTTGGTTGTTGTCTCGGTATTACAAATGAAAGGGCCCACCTGTGCTTTTATTTTGAATTGAGACTTATTATTGGTTGTCAGAAAGTGTAGCTCATCCATGTTAATGATCTGTCTAATATACTCTAGTGAAAAAAATCTCATTGGGAGAAACTTGGGAAACATGTATGGTGGGGATTCACATCCATACACTCTGATTTTTGTATAATTTTGGTACCCTATTTTGGTTTTCTCACTAAGAAGAAGAACTCTTTTTATCTCAGGTCCTATCCTTGGCTCAACATTACTTTTCAATAGGTAAGAGACTATATATAAGAATTGGTAAACATACTCACTGAAGGAAAATTCATTGGAATGCTTCCTTACCGAGGAAGTCCAGTGAATTATAGATTAGGCATTTCCTTGCTCATCTAATTTCTATAATGGAAACTGAAACCTGTCTGCCTAATGGTATAAATATAAGTAGACTAAAATTGAAGAATATTTAAAGGGACCCTGTGTAGAAAACTTTTGGAACTACTCATGGATGGCATCTGCTAGAACTTCACTGTAGTTGAAGATGATTGAGGGCTTCTCACCTATTGAGGAGACTGACAAAAAACCTATGATGGCCTCATCAAACCACTAATCATATTGATACCCCAGTAAATAAGAAACAATGGATATAATCAATTTTTTCATCTCAGGGAACAAGGAGGATGAATATGGGGGATTTTTCTTAGGCAATTGAGCACCCTCAGTGAGAAATGTTTCAAATATATTTTCTCTATGTGGGAAAGTGAGGTTCTTGTATAGTTCCATGAGGGAATCTACTAAAAAAGGTTTCAGAGGGGCATAGTTTTGAATTTGGAGCATTTGGGAAATGGAAAAAAAGGTAATTGTCAAAAGGATATCATTGTTTTGGCCACCACTTCCCTCTGACTGGGAATGTACCGGAAGTGGCACCACGAAACGAATTCAAGGAAATGATAAGTCTAAGGAAAAATGAAATTTGGGTGGTAAGGAGTCCCACAAACCCAATTCATCACTAAGATCTATGAATTTACATTTTAACTAGTTGTGGAGTTCATAGAGGTCGAACTGACAACTGGTTTCAAGGATTTTATATTCTTGGTCTGCCAGTGGTTGATGGTAAAAAAAAATTACAAGGGTAGAAGGGGGTTTTCATCTGTAGCCTTAGATTTTCCTTTAGGAGCCATGCTAGAAACGAAAGAACTAGGAAATTAGAATTACATGTGTATCGACTAGATGAAAACAAGTGGCTGGCTAACCAGTTGCAGTGACAATTTTATTGTTGAGTGGGCAATGTAATAGTTTTTATCTACTGACAAGGAGCTGTAACAATTCTTCTCTCTTAATGTCTTCGAAAAACACAGGAAAAAGGCCAACAAAACGAGCTCTAGCTTAATTTATAAACAAACTTGATTACAATGTGATTAGGTTGTTTAATGGAGTGGGTGTGTTATTCTGGGAACGGGTATGGAAGGAACGGTTACATGACAAGTGTAGGATGATTCCATGTGGCGAGTGTGAGTTGACATGGAGCGGGAAGGAATGTGACCATGATGTGAGAGGAACGGATGGTTATTGCCATGTGGCAGAATTGTATTGGGGTAGTTTAGGGACCTGAGGTGCCACTTGGATGTAGAGGAGTGGAGCGGGAAGGAATGAGTCAACGGTCATAAAGTAGGCAGGAAAAGGGAAAGTTGTTTTTGGAGGGGGGGGGAAGGTAAGTAGTGTTAGACGGGGGGGTTTGAAATGTGCCTAGGGGTGACATGTTGCAGAAATTGTACATGGGGAAACTACTTTTTGGACCCCAGCCCACCTTAGTTAGCCTTCGAAGGGGTGGGGGGGTCCGAAGTCATCACCCACCATTGATCTCAGTGGGTGAGATGATGGCCCATCATTACTACGCAAACTTTCTTACAAGATCACAAGACTGTTATGTCCCCAAAACTTTATTTAAACTATTTAAAATCATGATTATACAATGCGATTTGACTAATTAAAAATAACTTAATTAAATCCAATTTGACCATGATTATACTATGCGCTCAAATAATTAAATTTAACTTAACTCACTTTACTCAACAAGTCTAATCACGCTTAAATAGTGTGATTAAACAATTAATTCTACTTATTTAACTCTAATGTGGCATTTAAACTAGCTACACATCTTTTTTATTTTCTAAAGGTATTTCTGATCATATTTTTTTTTTTAAATGAAGTGACATTTGAATTTTCTCACTTATTATGGGTATTTTCATTTTTTTCATATTTTTATTTGTTTGATTTTTTCACTTATATACTTTTTCTTTTGTATCCCATTTCTTTCCTTTTTCTTTTTTCTATTTTTATTTTTCATGGAAATAATTTGCAAAATGAAACAATATTGACAATATCTCATATAAAAAGTATAGATAATAATCAATTGATCGTATAAATGGTAGGACCCTAACACAACACAGGCATATGCATACGATCAACCATAGCATATCATACCATCAAAAATCATGTTGACATCAATGCCAACATCTCACTGCAACACTCATCATCTCAACACAGTTGATGCAGCCTCCTCCAACACCATGCTACTAGGTTGACATCAATGGCAACCAACTCATCGCCACATCAATGCCAACAATCTCCCCCTTTTGTTATTGATGTCAAGCCATGTTGAGTCAATCAAAACCATCCTAAAGAAGGACTAAGCTCCTCATTTGAACCCCCTTTGAAATCAATGGGAAAGGATATAACAAGAAACAAAAAACATAACCATCCACATATGGGAAAGACATGCAACTATACTAGTCATGGTCGCATGTCAACAAATAATAGTGGCAACAACAATCTCTCTCTCTCTCTCTCTCTCTCTCTCTCTCTCTCTTGAAGAAATAACAACAAGCTCTCAATGAACACCAAGCTCTACTAGTAGCAACAACACTCACTTCAGTAACAACATAGGAAACAACATAACCATGTGTAGCAACACTCTCTCCATCAGCAACAAGATGCTCTCCATGAGCACCAATCTCAATTAGCAGCAACAATAAGAGAGTCATCAACAACATCTAATGTGAGAAGAAACATGCCATAAGTAGCAACAACACTCTATACAACAACTCCAATTATATCAACCTCACTCTCCTTTGAGCAAACATCAACAATCAATAGCAATAACCATATTTGATCAGCATCAAAAACACCATACATGATCCCCCTAAGCATCATCTTCATCTAACCAATGGCTTTTGATTGAAGGCTACATGTCAAAGACCATCGAATGACAATATAACATATGACTAATCAACACCTATTAGCCCATATGAATGGCTACCCTCATGAGTGAATACTAGACATCAAGACTCTTCCCTCCACATGACCATGATGAATGATATATAATACAAATATAGTACATGGCTATATAATGAAGTACAGGGCTATCAAATGAATAATACATTATGCACAATAGCACAAATATGGTTGCAACAACTCATAACAATGCCAACTCTCATGACTCATGATCTTCCTATCACCAACTAATGGTAACATAGACTTAACGACATGAACACTTTGAGTACATGGATTCATAGGACGATGCATGGCATTATGAGTACTGTTAGAATATTAAATATTACGGAGCAATGGAACACATATAATATTGTAGAAATATAAACACAGAAAACACACAAAACAAGAGAGACACAGATATACGTGGTTCACCCAGTTTGGGGTACGTCCACCTCGAACAACCAGTCCTTCCTTTCTATTATCCAGCAAAATGAAGAGACACAACCCACAGCAAATCCGCTGTAATATCTTGTATTCTCTCACAGTCTCACCTCTCTGTTTCTCGCTCACACAGAATACACATCTATCTCACAGCCTCAAATACAATGCCCTCATACAAAGAGAGGGGTTGCCTTCTAGGGCAAAAAACCCTAAACTAAACATAAGTTCTACCGTCAGATCATCCGCCTAATGAACGGCCCAGATTGACTAGAAATTACTATACTTTTACAAGGCAATTTTACAGCTGTTTTTAGCTTTGGGGGCGCTCCCCCCGAACCCCCCCGCCAGGGGGGGCTCCCAAAGGTCACAGCCGCCCCCCCCTGGACCCCCCCTGCAGCGAATATTTTACAGGCAGCGTTGCCGCCCCCATTTTGAACTGGGGTCCAACGTGGTGGTACTTTTGAATATAGAAGATAATCAGGCTCCACACCCAACAATCTCCCACTTGGAGACTGATTGTAGCAACTCCACCGCTACTCCATTTGTTGGAAAATGACTCCTCTTTGGACCTGGCTATTTCTCATCTTCATCGTCATCCTTGAAGACCAACTGAAACTGAGCATATTCTCAATTTCTCCCTGGTTACAACTTTTGTTAGCATATCTGCAGGGTTCTAGCTAGTGTGTATCTTTTCCAGCTTCAACTCTCCATCTTCCAACACTGATCGTATGAAATGGTACTTGAGGTGTATATGTTTCATCCTAGAATGAAATGTTGAGTTCTTTGCAAGATGAATGGCACTTTGACTATCACTGTATAACGTGCCCATATCATGCTCCTTACCCAATTCACCCATAAACCTTTGCAACCAGATCATTTCTTTACTAGCCTCTGTAGCAGCAACATACTCTGCCTCTGTTGTTGAAAGTGCAACAATACTTTGGATTTTTGAAACCTAACTAACAGTTGTTCCACCAACAGTGAATACATATCCTGTAGTGTTCCTCCTGTTATCTCTATCCCCTGCCATATCTGCATCAACATATCCTTGTAGAGAAATGTTTGAACCACCAAAGCATA
>APFE030571450.1:0-11414 GCA_000404065.3 Pinus taeda
GGCTCACATGGACCAAGTTCAGGAGAAGTTTCCTCATCTCGTGGAGGAACTCAACACAATGGGGAACATTGCTTCCTAAGGGGGGAGGAATGATCTAGGTGGATATTGGTGCCCACCCACATATTCCACTTGGACCCCCACTATTGTTTCTTTCATTTTTTCAGTTTCCTTATTTGTAGCACAATTTACTATTTTTGTCAGTTTTTCGGGTCCTCAACTTCCAGAGCCATTTTGAGGTCCTAAACAACGTTTCTTGGGAAAGCTGGGAGCAACGTGGGTCACTAACCAATTTTTCTCACTCAAAATTTGTAGTCCTCGGATAGATCTTTCTAACGAGGTATTGTGCGCATCAAACGGATATCGTATGCTAAAGTTACAACCCCCAGAAGTTGATGTACCAATTTACCCAAACAGGGCCCATAGTTTGGCACTTCATCTCCTAGGGTTAGGTTTTTGCATGTTTAGGGTTTTCCATTGTTTCTCAATAATAAATAGTCTTTTGAGCCTCATTGTAACATAGTTCAGAGGCATGTAGCCACCACATATATTCTCAGAGATAAGCTACCATCGCCCGAGCTAGTATTATTTCCATTCTGTTTGTAAGCATATTTCAGTATTTGATATTAATGAAGTGAAGTGTTATTTCTACTGCATATTTGTATTTATGGTTGTATCTGTAATTTGTTGCATTCCTGTTTAAATTCGGATCAAACACGACCGTTAATTTAAGCGATAATGGTGCACTCGCACAGTTCAATTTTTTAACTTGAACCTTAGGAAGGCTTCTAATTTATGGTCTTCATGGTGTTTCCAACTAAAAATGTCACCTCTGTATGTGTCGGTCACTGATTTTGAGTGTCTCTTAATGTGTACAAATGAGTTTACAAATATCATATGATAACATTTATGAACCCTAGATTAATATTATAAACCCTAAAATTTATGTTATAAACCCCAACATTTTTAACCCTAAGATTAATATTTTAAACCCTACTTCTATAATGTCATAATGTGTTCTTGAATGAATTGCATTATAATGTAAAATTATAACAATGATTATCAAATTGATTGTCACATTATGACAATCTTTATCACAGTGCGATGTTAGATAGATTTCTATACCATTCCAACATCATAATATTATAATCCCTAACATTATAAAACTTAATATTAATGTATTAAACCCTAATACTAATATATTAAAACCTAATTTTGTAATGTTGCAATACACCATTGAATAAACTGCATTGTAATGTAATATTGCAACAATTATTATCGAATTAATTGTCACATTCTCATAATGTTTGTCACAATGCGATATTGGATATATTTATATACCATTCCAACATCAAAATATTGCTAAATATTATAAAGTTTGAGTATTGTTAAATTTGGTAAACAAAGAGTTTACCAAGTATGAGCATGTTTAACTATTTAATCATTAACTGTAAAGATTGTCTTTGTTTGACTATGTTTGAATGATTTGGTTGACTATATTTTATTATAGAAAATTAAAATCATAAAACTCAATGTGATAAACCCTAAGATTAATATTTCAAACCCTAGTATTAACATTATAAACCCTTTGATTAATATTATAAACCCTAAGATTAATATTGTAAACACTAACAATATAAACCCTACGTTTAATATATTAACCCCTAAGAATATAACCCTAAGATTAATATTGTAAACCATAAGATTAATATTTTAAGCCATAAAATTAATATTAAACCATGAGGTTAATATTAAACACAAATTTTGTAACATTACAATACGAAGTTGAGTAAATTACAATGCAATGTAAGTTTGCGACAATGATTGTCAAATTGATTGTTGCACTAAGACAATGTTTGTGAGAATGCAACATTGGATAAATTGTTGTACCATTCCAATGTCACAATATTAAACCCTAATATTAAACCAAATATTATAAACCTTAGGTTTTATATTATAAAACCCTAATATTAATCCTAATCCTAATATTAATGTTAATACTAAGATTAATATTATAAATCCTAGGATTAATATTAAATCTTAGGATTAAGATTATAAACTCTAGGATTAAAAAACATAATATTATAAACCCTAAGTTGTAATGTAACTTAACACCAATTTTAATATTATAAACCCTAATATTAAACACCAATTTTGTAATGTCGCAACACGATGTTGAATAAAATGTAATGTAAACCCTAACATTATAAAATCCTAGCATTATAAAACCCAATATAAGAAACCCTAATATTAATATTATAAACACTAACAATATAAACCCTAAGGTTAATATATTAAACCCTAAGATTAATATTATAAATTCTATAATTAGCATTAAACCCTAGGATTATGAACCCTAGTTTAATATTATAACCCTAACATTATAAACACTAATATTAATATATTGAACCCTAATTTTTTAAGGTCGCGACGTGAAGTTGAATAAATTACCTTGTAATGTAACAATGTGACAATATTTGTCAAATTGATTGTCACATTACGACAATGTTTATTATAATGCGATGTTGAATAAATTTATATACTATTCAAACATTACAATATTATAATTTCTAACATAATAATCCCTAATATTAATATATTAAACCGTATATATTTAACCCTAATTTTGTAATGTCACAATGCAATGTGTAATAAATTTCATTGTAATGTAACATTGCAACAATAATTATCAAATTGATTGTCACATTATGACAATGTTTGTCACAATGCGACATTGAATAAATTTCTATGCCATTCGAGCATCACAATATTGTTAACTGTTGTTAAAGTTGTTTATTGTTAAATATGAAAAAGAAAGAGTTGACCAAGTTTGAGCATGGTTATCTATTTAATCATTGACTGTAAAGGTTGACTTTGTATGACTATGTTTGAATAATTTGGTTGACTATCTTTGATTGTAAAACCCAATTTAATAAACCCTGATATTAATATTACAAAGTGAAGGATTAACATTATAAACCGTAGGATTAATATTATAATCTATAAAACTAATATTATAAATACAAAAAATTTAAATCCTAAATTTAATATATTAAGCCCTAGGAATATAAACCCTAACATTAATTTTATAAACCACAAGGCTAATATTAAACCATAAGATTAATATTAAACACAAATTTTGTAACATCACAATGTGATGTTAAATAAATTGCAATGCAATATAACTTTGTGACAATGATTGTTAGATTGATTGCCGCATTGAGACAATATTTGTCACAACATGACATTCGGTAAATTTATGTACCATTTCAACATCACAATGTTAAACTCTAATACAAAACTAAGTATTATAAACTCTAGGATTATAAATCCTACAATTGTATTATAAACACATTAGCTTGATTATTGTACCATTATTAAACCTTAATATTAATATTACAAAACTTAATATTAAACCTCCATGGGATAAACCAAATATTATAAGCCCTAAGATTAATATTAATATTAATAATTACATTGCAATAAACTTAGCATTAGTAAACCCTAAGATACCATATAAACCCCAACACTAATATTACATCTTGGTTGTGCTCATTAACATGAATTTCAACATTTTATAAGTAAAATTATTAATATTAATAGACTTTATAAATAATCAATAAGTTTTAAATCATATTAATAAATTTTGATATATGCTCCTTCTAAGATTAATTCATCGAGTGGTCTAGGTAGGGTAGAAGAGGCATAATTCTTAAGGTGGGTACACAGGGTTATAGTAGGAACAAGTTTTGAAAAACATAATTATAAATTTACTAAACCATAAGATTATTAACCTTAGTATTAATATTATAAACCCTAAGATTACTATATTAAACCCTAATTTTGCAATGTCGCAATGTAAAGTTGAATAGATTGCATGGTAATGTAACATTGTGATATACCATTTCAACAACAAAATATTAAACCTTAATATTAAATCAAATATTATAAACCCTAGAATTGATATTATAAACTTATTGGATAGATTCTTGTTCCATTATTAAACCCTAATATTAATAGTATAAACCCTAATATTAAACCCTCATAGTATAAACCAAATATTATAAACTCTAAGATTAAATTAATATTTATAATTTCATTGCAATAAAAACATTAACACTCTCAACCACACCATACCGCTATCACAACCCCAATATTAAACCTCATAGTAATAAACCAAATATAATCACCACCATCAATTCTACACATTCATATTTATATTTCATTGCAAAATAAACATTAACATTAACAAACCCTAAGACTAATCCCTCATTCACATCTCGCCTTTTTCATTAACATGAAAATTCACTTTATTATAAAGTTTAAAATGATCACATTAATAGACTTTATAAATAAACTTTAAGTTTTTAAATCAACTCTAAAATTTCATATATACTGATTTTTTTTAAAATTTAAATCTAAATTTTATTAAACACTAGGATTATACATAACCCTACATTATAAACTCTAATATTAATATATTAAACCCTAATTTTGTAATTCGTAATGTGAGTTGAAATAAATTGCATTGTATGAAGTTGTAACAATGATCATACAAATTGGTTGTCACATTATGACAATGTTTATCACAATGCAATGTTGGATAGATTTATATACCATTCAAACATCACAATATTATAATCCCTAATATTAATATATTAAATTGTAATATTAATATAAGAAACCCTAATTTTGTAATGTCAAAATGTGACTTTGAATAAATTGCATTGTAATGTAACATTGTGACAATAACTATTAAATTCGTTGTCACATTGTGACAATGTTTGTCACAAGGTGACATTAGATAGATTTCTATGCCATTCCAACATCATAATATTGTTTAATATTGTTAAGGTTGAGTATTATTAAATATGGTAAACACATAGTTCACTAAGTTTTAGCATCGTTAACTATTTAGTCATAGACTATAAAAGTTGACTTTGTATGACTATGTTTGAATAATGTGGTTGACTATATTTTATTAAAAAACCCTAACATTATAAAATCCAATTTAATAAACCCTAATATTAATATTACAAACCATAGGATTAACATTATAAACCCTAGGATTAATATTATAGACCCTAAGGTTAATATATTAAACCCTAAGACTAATATTATAAATACTAAGAATTATATTAAATCCTAAAAGTAAAAACCCTAAAATTAATATTATAAACCATAAGATTAATGTTATAAACCCTAAGATTAATATTAAACCCTACGATTAATATTAAACACCAATTTTGTAACTTCATAATGCAACACTAAACAAATTGCAATTCAATGTAAGTTTGAGATAATGATTGTTAAATTGATTGCCACATTGAGACAATATTTTTTACAAGACTGTATTGGGTGAACATATGTACCTTTTCAATATCACAATATTAAACTCCAATATGAAACCAAATATTATAATGTATAAAACTTAAGATTGCTATTATAAACCCATTGAATATATTTTTGTACCATTATTAAACCCTAATATTAATATTATAAATCCCATTATTAAACTTGCATAGTATAAACTAAATATTATAAACTTTAAGATTAGTATTTATATTAATAAATTGCATTGTAATAAACCTTAGCATTAATAAACTTTAAGACTAATATATAAACCCTACTAATATTAAAAAAATTACATTGCAATATAACTTTAGCTTAATAAACTTTAAAGACTATATATAAACTTTAAGACTATTTTAAAGACTATATTAATATGACTGTACTCCATTACAATAAAATTTCCGAAGTTTAATTTATATTAATTATTAATAGAATTTTATAAAAAAGATTAAGCTTTAAATCATATTAAATAAAATTTAATAATATATGATTTTTTGAAAATTTTAAATCTAAGTTTTAAAAAAAATAAAATAAAAATAAAAAAAATAAAATCAAATTTTTATCAATAATTTTAATTTTTTATAAATAAATATTAATAAATTTTAATTAAATATTAAAGTAACTTTATTTATCAAAAAAACTTGTTTTGATATCATATAAAAACACTTACCAAATTAATTTTGATTACGGTGTAATTTTAATTCCATTCTTAATTGCTAACTATATTAAACAAACACACATTTACAATAATATAAACTAACAACTACATCATGCATACAATATCATGCGTACATTACAACATGAGCATAAAATATAACTAAATACTCTATTATAAACCTTAGCATTATAAATCTTACGTGTATAATGTAGATATAATAATAATTAAAAATACCAAAATCCCATACTATAACCAAATAAGTTAACGATTTCTGCGGTAATTAACTAAATTTTGTTTTTTTATTATTTATTTATTTAAGATGTTTAAAAGTATAAATTACATATTGAGAAAATGAAAAATGATATTATAATTTAAACCTAATAAATTTAAAATATATTTAATATATTTTATTTGTTTATTAAGATGCTCATAAAATATATTTTATTTGTTTATTAGGATATTCATAATATTATATGCAGATATATATTGTTGAATTGAGGCTTTTGTGATCTATATCAAGTTTATGAGAAAAAGTATTTCAGTGTAAATCACTTGAAAATACATTTGTCGACGCGTTTTGAACCAACCAGTGTAGTTCATCGTCAAGACAAGTTGAAGAGTCAGACCATGGCTACATATATATTAAATAGGGAGAGAAGATCTTCCAACGGCTAGGTTTGACTAAAGAAATGGCTATATTAGGCCAGACTGGACAAACGGCTATAATAGACCTAGAAACAGCTAGATTTGACTATTCAAATTGTTTAATTATATTAAAATGTTAAAAATAATATTATTATAATTATTTATCATGTGTTTAATTTAAGTAAAAGTTAATCATACTATAATTTAGGGATATTTACCAATTAATCTATTAGTAATAGAAGGGAACTAATATAGAAATAAATATATATATTTATTCCTTATAATAACGTTCAAGTATTATTTCTTATTAATGGCTTGTGTAAACCAATTTAATTTTTTTTTAATAGTGAAGTCTTATCAAATGGGGATAAGAGTTAGTAGATCTAGGGATATTAATAATAATTAGAATAATATTAATTCATTGTTATATTATTTGTACTAGATTAATCAGATTAGACATGAAAATGGGAAATATTTTATAGTAATATCAATCATGTATAATTAGTAATAATATGGAATTAATAAAAAAAATTATTAGTTATTATTGTACTTTGTTATGATAAAGTATTAAACTTATTGGTGGTTAGGGTAACTAAATAATATCAATCATTAGTAAGTAATCTAATGAGAACATATATTAATAGATCTAGGGATGTTAGTACAAGTAAGGATTGATTATATTAATATAATAATGTCATAATAATAGTAATATTATTAAAAGTTTGTGTAATTAATTAATATAAATATATAACAAAATTTGACTTCTTGTTATTTAAGATAGTCATGAACATGACTATTACTTAAATAAAATAAACCAAGGGAGATTTCCCAAGAGGATAGAAAGCTAGAATAAGTCAATAAAAGAGGGAGGGGAAGAGGTGGAAGACACAACTAGGAAGAGAGGGCAAGGATCCAACAACTACTAATCTTCCAGCCGTCATCTCTATTGAGGTTGCTTGGCCTTCTTTCAATCTCAATTGCTTCCCTAAATTTTTGGTGATAGAACTGTGCAACCTTAGCAATAACCTTGGCCTCCTCAATACAAACATGATGCTTGGTCTTCTCCACATGCTCCGCTAGTGTAGAAGACTTGGTTCTCGCATGTTTTAGGTCAGTTGTGTGCTCATTAATCCTTTGATTAATAGAGCGTCCCATCTCCCCAATATAGGGGGTCCCACAGGAACAAGGAATATTGTAGACACCCTTCATGTCCTTAGGGTCAATAGGATCCTTCACTGATCAGAGGGATTTAAGAATGGTGTTGAGGGGTCTAAAGGTTGAGGGAATATTATGTTTCTTAAGAATTCGAGCAATCTTATCAATGGTTCCTTGGACAAAGGGAAGATGGACACATGGGACTCGTTCTTTAGGTTCTTTTTTAATTACCGAATTTTTGGAGGCTTTAAGGAAAGCCTTCTGACCAAGGTCTCTACTATAACTGTTCTCAACAAAGACATTAAGGAGATGGGATTTCTCTTTATCGAAGCTCTTATCATCATAAATCCTCAGGGCACGAGTAACGAGGGTGTTAAGAACGCCCAATTTTTGAGCCAAGAAATTATGGGAACTGGCATGAAGATATTGCTCCGTATGTGTTTTCTTTCGAAACACTTGGTGGGAGAGGGAACCGTAAATATTCTTTGAAATAAGAATATCAAGGAAAGGGAGGCAACCATCGACTTCCTGCTCCATGGTGAACTTGATGGCAGAGGATTGAGAGTTGAGATGATTGAAGAAGAGATCTAACTCCTCTTGGCCATGGGATGAGATGACATTAGTGTCATCTACATATCTTTTCCAAAGCTTGGGTAGGAGACGGGCTGAGGCTAAAGCCTTGGATTCAAAATCTTCCATAAAAAGATTAGCAACAATAGGGGATAGGGGAGAGTCCATGGCAACACCACAGGTCTGTTCAAAGAACTCGCCGTCGAAATAGAAAAAAGTGGAAGTGAAACAGATCTCAACTAACCTAGCGGTATCGGGATCCATTAGGCGATAGATCACTTCCAAAGCCTCCTTTATAAGCCTCATATATTGTTTCATGCCCATGGTTTTTTTAAATTCAAAATTCAGATATAATAGAACGAATTCTACATTTATATATGAAATTGTTTTTTTTTCATTATAAATTAATCAGTTTGAACAAAGTAGCCTAAATTAATAATAATAGTAATATTAAAACTTAGTATTTATTAAAATTTTGCTAACTTTATTAATAATGACTATATTAAAGTTTAGTAAAATGTTATTATGTTATAGATTTTTGATTAAATAATGTGAATATATTTTTATACAAATAAATTGTTTAATCTAAATTACATATTTTTATTTGGTTTCATTAAACCATGGTTATTTTTTCATTATAATTAATATTATATTATTAATATTTAATCTATCTCATTGTTAATTTCTTCAAATTAAAAATTAATTTAAATTGAAAAATGATTAAAACGTTATCTTTTTTTAAAAAGATGAATAATAAAAGTGTTAAGTTTAGCATTCACTCATAATCAATAGTAGAATAAAAAAATATAGAAAAAAGTTTATGAACAATATTCGCTAGTGTTTTCACCGGCGGTCTTTATGTTCTACATGGGAGGAATCGAGATCTTTCACTCCGTCCTATAGTAACCATGTGTGTATCTCTACCTTCTTCTACTATAGGTGCGCAAAGCATTGTGATTTTCCATGGAAAAGAGCCAAGTATGATTAAACGTCTAGTCAATGCAAACATGAATGCTTGGGATTGTTGCATTAGATGATAGTCAATGTGTCTATCATTTTTCTCCATCATGGATTCAACTTTCGTTAAGAAATTTTTTTAAGAGAGGTAGAGAGAGAGAGATTTTATGAGCAGTGACATTCATTCATTCTAACTATTTTGATGTTTTGAAAAGTCATCGAAAGCTTTCTTACTCCTTCAAATAATATTCCATGTGAAAAAAACAACAAAAAACTTGGAAGTGTCTAGCAAGCTTGATTCAATTGAAGTTTACTAGCATCAGAAGGAAAGTTGAGTATTCATTCACCATTTTGTAAGATACCCATGGACTTGACCTTATGTTCGCCATATATAAACATAATAATTTTTTTTCCTAATATTGTCTTTATGTGTAGGGGCACTCTGTTATACGTGCTATCTGAATAAGGAAAATCAAGTAGCCTGATGAAGTTATAACAGTGTTGTTTTATATAAAAACTTAGTAAGTAAAGTTAAAACAAAACGCTAATGGCATGCAGGTGTGCCTTAATAAAACAAGGAAATGCACGCTGGAATTCATTTTAAAAAGAAACAATAATAATGTTTGGGTGACGCAGTTGGAACCATAAATCTTTCACGTTCTTTCCGAGTGTTATAAAATATATCTTAATTATATATGATTATATTTGCAATGAGATAACGACGTCGAATCTAAAGTGCAGAATTTCTCGTTTGTTGTACAACAATTTCTCAATTTAATGTGGTTTAGATTAACTTTTTCCTTGGATTTTTTATTATTCATTATGCAGCACGCGTATCCATAGCGGATTCTTGAAGCAAATTGTCAATCTAATGGTTTTAAAATATCTAAATCACCCCATTTCACTTAGTTATTTCGATACAGTCACCGTGGGCAGCAATATAATTGTTTTCACTTATCTCAATTTTAAGTGCATGTTAGTTATGAATCTTAACACATGATTATCGCTATCTTGTTATTATCTCTTCTCACTTAATTATTTCGATACAGTCACCCTGGCGGGCAATATAATTGTTTTTCACTTATCTCAATTTTAAGTGAATGTAAGTTATTAGCTCTTGATGAGAAATCTCCTCACTCTCTTCTCCCTCCTATATCATGAGATTGACAATGTCGTAGGGAATTTCTCTCTGAGCATTTATTACAAACTACCCTTTAATGCACATTATGACATAATATATACTATCACCGTAACACCCTTTGTTAAACATTTAAATCCCATTTAATACACATTATGTCGAATGGACATTCTATATGCTATCCATGTAACACACTTTGTTAAACCTGTAAATATTTGAAATACTCTTTTTGAGTAATTTGGCATACTATGGGCAAAGGCCTAATGTTAATAAGCTATAAACATAAATGGTCATTTTTCTTAATAAAAAATAATTTAAATAGTCAGTCATAAAATTATTGAGAAGTAATGCTATAGTGGACTTCATATTCTAGAGTAGTGGAAGACAATTAGTTTGCTGCCCAAATTCCCATTCATAGAGATAAAACATTTTAGATAGGAAAAGAAAGGGACAACTTGGAAGAGAAGAGACTATAAGTTTAAACCCTAGAGCAACATAGGCGAAAAATCAATCAAGGGTTTTATCCCGCTTCAAGAAAATCATACATATAAAATTAATAGATGGGGTTTCATACTATCACATTTGGAATGTCAAAGCAATAATCTATGTAAATTCTTACTATCAATCCTAACACATCCTAGACAGGACATTAAGCTTTAGATCACATGGTCTCTTGAACCGAAATTGAAATTTGTTTATCAAATTGTACGGTTGGGGGTTGTAAAACCCTAGAGAACCATTTTGAACCAAATCAACAAGCTCTAATCAAAGCAAGCGAATATAAGTTTTGATAACGTTGTTAGCGTAGGCTGTGGAGTCATAATTCTATAACTCCACAATCGAGGATGAACTAACCTTTAGAAAATTTAGGTCGCGTGCCATAGTAAACTGAGAATGGTAGAAAACCTGTAGTAGGAAGGAAACAAGATTAGGTGAAGTTCC
>APFE030571450.1:16314-37619 GCA_000404065.3 Pinus taeda
GTGCATGCGCTTTTGGAGGTTTGATTTTCCCCATGCCAATGAGTTTATCTTGCTCAAAAGTAAGGGACTCCATGAACTCTTTGAGAGAAGGCATAGTGTAGGATTTACCTGTTGCAAGCCTTACTGAATGAAATGTAGACACAAAGATGAAGTATTCCGGTTTGAATTTTGACATAATAGAGAGAACTTGGCGACTCTCCTCCTTGGATTTGTCAATTCCACAACCCTTGAGTTGCAGCAATAGATCATTATATTTGGTGAAGAAGTCTTGAATTCTGTCATAGTTCCATGGATCCAATGACAACAACTCCACTTCGAGCAGATGTCCTTTCATCTCATCCTATTTCCCGTAAAGTTCTTCAACCTTTTTCCAAATCTCATTGGGAGTATTGCAGGCAGATAGATGAAACTGCAACTCTAGAGAGATGCACATGCATATGGATCCGTGGGCCTCATCCATACGGTTGAGGTACTTGGATTTCTCTATGGCTAAAGTGGGTTACACTTCTACAGCCATGGTAATCCTGTACAACCCTTTTTGACGAAGGTATCAAGCCATTTGGTCCTTCCATTCGTGATAGTTGTATGGTGTTAGGATTGAGGCTTTGGGAAACTCCATTTTTTTGTCTATCTTCGATCTCCAAGCTGTAATACCTACAAAATAAAGTATTGGTGTGCCTTTTATCTAGCAACCTGTGGGCTCTGATACCATGTGGAGGTTTGCTGTTACACCAAAACCCGCAAGTGTTGGTAAACATTACAACCCAGTAACTAGGATCCCTAGGGTGGAAATTACAGATTCTATAGAGGTGCAGTGATTCTTCCAACAGTCTTACCAAGAACTGATACATGGCTACAACTTGCCTGGAAGAAGAGTAGAACTGTAGAACCCAGTTTCCAACATGTAGAATTACAAATGTCTCGAGGCGACAATGAGGGGAGAGTGAGGTAGTTACCATGGTGACTCCTCCTCCCATCAGGGCCCTCTGATCCCAACCCTTGAATCTCAATCGTTAGGTCATTGACCCATGGAACGAGGATAGAAGATCCCAACCCTTGAATCTCAATCGTTAGATTGTTGACCCATCGAATGAGGATAAAAGCCCAAGTACCCTGCAAGTTGGGTTGGACAAATGGATTTCAAGAAAATTCAAAGAAACCATATGAAACATTGGATATGAAGCTAAGAATCATGACCTTCGTTAAATGATAATATATCAATGTGGCAGCAGTTTAGTCCCTAAGTCACATACAAATCCATACGACAAAAAGTATATCAAATAACCATTATAAAAATGTAAATCAAACATAAAACTAATAACATCATGGTCATACTTTATGAATGGATCTGACCTACTTTTCCTTGCCTACTTAGTTAGGAATTGCTTTAAGATGAAAGCAGTGTTGGAGTAGCTTTGGGTCAAATTAGATATAAAGTACTTTATTTTTTTTTATTTTTTTTACCTTGGGTCAAATTAGATATAAAAGTACTTCTTTTATTTTTTTGAGGTAAAAAGGGAATGTTACAGGTTGTTATAGAACATATGTAATATTGTACTGTGCTCAATAGTGGCATTAAATATTTAATCATGAACAACCTAATGTTATACATTTCCATACAAATTGTCTTTAACAATACATTCTATATTTAAGAGTTATTGCTTCCATGGGACAACATAAATTTGTGTCACCATAGATATAGACATGAGTGGTTGGTAGTATAATTAGTCATACACGGGAGACGAGTGAAGGATTAATAAATTTCTCGTATGGAAAGGGGTTAATAACCTTTGATTTAAATGTAATAAAACCTACAAAATTATGACATGTATCCATGACACGTGATTTCTTCTTAAAAAAATAAAAATAAAAAATAAAATTGAAGTTTTTCACGGGGATGTTCCAAGTGGTATAAGGCTGAAGGTTTTGGTACTGTGGCATGTTAAGGGAAACACAAAGAAAAAAATATTGTTTTGTTTTTTACATAGAAGAAGAATTTGGAATATGGAAACCCCGCCTACAAGACCAAGTTTTGCACCTTAAGTGAATCAAATTTTAAGTTGTGGGTGCAACTAGGTGAAGAACCCAAGTGTAAATTCACTATGGCGATTTAAATTAGTGCGAAATTGAAGACAAGAATCACCAATTAAGTGTGAGTGATAAATAATAAGTGAGAAACTAAGTAAATTTCCATGTTATTAAGCAAGGATAGGGAAAAGTGAAGACTCTAGTCATGAGCACATTTAAGTAAATAGTGAACACTCTAGTCATGAGCACATTTAAGTAAGTTTCATTACACAAGTTCAGTTATCCAAATACTATTTGAATTATTGTTGGGGTACGCATACTTGCAAGAATTGATATGTTGGGGAACTAGTAGATCAATCAATTGTTTGGGCGACCTAAGTGTAAATTTATGTTAATTAGTAAATCATATTCCATGAAAGCGAGATAATGCATAGAGAGAATCTTATGGTTATAATGATAGGGAAGTGTATGTGAAGGCAGTCATAAGACATATGTGTGTGTAAGTGAAGCAAAGTATCCAGTTCCATATTGCTAAACAATTACAAAATATCATATGGGTATGTTAAAAGAGGTGGGATGTTGCCTATGAAATCACCCTGAAAGGAGACATGTATAAACAGAGTGGAAGGTACTATTAGGGCCAAAGTAAATAATACTTAATTCCTACACTAGGTACAATTAGAATGTAGTGATTGAAACAATATAAACTACCTCCTCACACATGTTGTATGTCGACCAAGAATCTATGGAAGGAGGAAAACAAAAAAAAATTACTTTTGTAAATGTTGAATGGAGATACAGAATGTTTATAATAAGATAATGTATAAACAAGAATCAATTGGGGTTATGTTGAGTGATTGGCAGAAATAGTTAGACTCCTTTTTACCAATTAAACACGAGTAAGTGAAATAAGGGCTATTGACCATGTTAACAAAATAAATTACATGTGGTATACAACGTGGTACTCACAAGGTAACAATAAAAGACTATACTTATAGAAAAAATAAAACTATATTAAGATATAAAGAAGTCAAAGCCAATTTATACGAGTAAGCTTGAATGTCAAGAACGCTAGGAAAATTGTAAATAATGAACCTACCTCCCTATTTATTTTATTTTTTTTAATATCAGGGGAGTCACAAAAAATTCGATAACAATAATTGAATAATTGGTGCAAACCTACAACATGGTGGTTTTCCAAAGTTACATAATGGAAAACTATTTCTTTTCTTTTTAATTAAAAAAAGGGAGAGGTAAGTTGTGACAAAGTATCATAGCAAATGATGATGGAAAGAATATTAGTCTTGGAATAGTGAAGTGAGCAACACATTTTAGATTTTAAGTTGAAAATGATATGATAATAGTATCTGAGTTATGAACTAAATAGGCCTAGAAGCACCTTGAGGTAGTGTCACTGATACTAAAAAAAATATCAACTTTACACCAAATTTAGTAGGCAAGATTTGAGTCCTTTCAAAGAATGCAGGAATCCACTAGAAAGGAAGGAAAATGGCCCAAGTATTGAAAAGGAAATTTAGATAGCTTTCAACTTTTCCTATACCTGCTAGACACAAGGGGGTTCAAGATTGATGTGAGTTACTTATTCATAATACTAAGTCATGGAATGATTTTCTAATTATTTTAATTCATAATCACCTCACCATTAGAGGAATTAACTTGATCGAAACTCAAAATGACAAAATACTTATGATTTATTGAACTAATTGATAATTTTTCTTTCAAAAACTAAGATTTGATTTGATTTGGTACAACAAAATAAATAGGAATAGATGCGGGCTAGATTCTAGGAGAAATTTAGCAAAACTTCCAAAAAAGAATATATATATAAGTTAAGGCCGAATGATACAATTGTAAACTATAAGTTAACCGAGTTGTTGTTGGTTTGATGCTTTCCCTTTAAAATTTTGGAAGATAACATAAGCTAGAAAGTAAAAACATAAGAAATATACTTGATAACATAAACACAATAACGAATGTGTATACTAAAGAGTGTGAGGTGTTTATTGTCCTAATGTGAATTGAAGAATTGATAAGATATAAGTTTAAAATAGGCAGATAAATGTCCAAGGTTGTTAGTCTCTGTCAGTGTTGTCAGTCATCAATGATCAAATGTACTCTTTCAAAGTTGTTGATAGGGTTATTAGGCCAAACTTCTATATTTTCAAATAAAATTTCAAATAAAATTTGATCATTAGTGTGTCTAGGCATGTTACTAATCCCTACGTTTCATGCTTAAGTTGCCATTTTGGTCATGTCATCACTCATTGTGATGAGTCATCAGTAAAATGTCTTGATTACCATGTGAGACATCATCTTATGGTCAGCCATGTTTCAAGGTTCAAATCATCAGTTTCATAATCCATTGGGTGTCATTATTATGTCAAGTCATCAAAATGGTTGAAGATAGTCATGACATCCCCTAGTTCATCATAATGAGAGTATTCATTAGGGGAAAAATAATGTTCAAGGAGATTTCAACATGTTTCAACATCCTCATTCATACTCCATATACCTCCCTCAACCTTCCCTCATACATCCCCTCATTCCATCTAAAACCCCTTTTTTTCCTTGAGAAGACCCTTAAATCCTAAGTAAAAACACATTTTTCCTTGGAAAAAACTCATATTCCATATTGAAATTCCAAAAATCTAGCCTTAAGCCAAAGTCCTTTTGTATATCCCTCTAGCCACATTTTTATTTGTTTATACATTGAAACTCTAGCTGAAGTCCATGCTTTGATATTAGTCCAACTCTAGTTGTTGTTCCATTTTCCTTTGAAATGTTTCAAAACATTAATAAATAATGTTAAAGTCCCTATTAAGGGTGGAGACCCACATCGCATATCGTTCTCGGTGGATATCACATGAATAACAAAACAGTGCCCATCTTCCCTCCTCGATTGCAATCTTATTTCTATCCGACAGCTCTAAGGTCTTTTCAGCACCCCCCCCCCCCCCCCCTTATGTTTCTCTTTATTAGCGAGGAGGGGGGGCTATGAAAAGTGGTTTTCCTTACTGCTATGTGTCCTCCCTTCATCATTTCGCACCCCCCCTTCTAATACCATAAACCTCTCTTAATCCCCTCCGAAAGCAGTTTTCCCTACTCCCACCATAATCCACACTCCAGTTACGTCACCATCCATTTCCACTCCACCTCCACTCCCCTAATACCATGTATCACCCTTCTGCCTATCACTTCCCCTCTGACCTATTGATTGTGATATTGTCCTGCTTGCGATTGCGATATTGCAAAATTCTTTCTCGCTCGCCGATATCACAAAACTCCTTTGCCGATAAGTCCCTCACCCTCCTCCCTCATTGATTGCGATGAGAACCAACCTACCGATTGAGATATTGCAATCAACAATAGCAAGATATTAAGTTCCCCTTCTGCTAAAACCCATTCCCACTCCCCAATGGCAATGTGCGATTTCCTCTAGATGCGATATGCTATGTATTAAGAATTTTAAATTTTCATGTCCACCTTTTTTGTAAAATAGGAAAAATTAGTCTAAAGGCCCCTCTCTGTGTTGCGATTGCAATACAACATAGGCCCATCCTGGATGCGCATAAGGATTAATGGCCCATATTTGATCAGCTCGGATCAAGAGGCTCAGATCAATGGTTCAGAATCTTTCCCGACCTCTGTTCACAAAGCACCAGATCAATCATTTTGCCGCCACTCAGAAGACAGTGAGGACCTTTTCAACACGTTTTAAGGAGAAGAAGTGGAGCAACAACACAATTCATCAGCGAGTAGGATTAACAGAAATGTCTATTCGAGGCCTTAGTTACACCAGAATGTCCAGAACAATGCCAAAGCTCAGCCAAATGACATTTTTAGCAATTTTGATCTATTTTTATGAATTTTTGTAACAAATATTGATTTCTATTTCAATATATTTTTTTTGTAAATAATTGTATAAATACTTTAGATTTTAAAGTATTGTAGGTTGGATGTTTGTGAATCATAGCTTTGGAGCTAGTGTACATTTTGTAGTAACATAATCAAAAGTTTCAACTATTATCTTGGGATTCTTGTGGTATGTTTCTGTGAAAACGTTTTCTCTGATATTTCTTTTCCTGCCATCTCTATGCTTTTCTTGTGATCATCTCATGAGTTTTAAACATAATTCATAGGTTATATGCTGTGTTTTGTTGAGATTTTCTTGTTAGCATTCTTTCTTCTTGATGAATGAATTCATGGTTACATGCTCATTTTGATCTTCTATCTTTTCATCCCTGCACCACCCCGACAACTTATTTCTATCACTGATCATGCCTTCCTTGCCCCATTATATGTCTGCAATTGATCATTAGAAACGTTAGCCTAGTTCCTAGATCTACGAGCTTCATCTAGTAAACCATAAAGTCAAACACCATTGAGCTTAATCTCCAACCTAACATCTGAATTCCCTCTCTAGTCATTTCATTAGCTGTGAGATTCTTGAGAGAGCCCTCTTTGATTTGGTAGGGCTAGCTTCCAAGTCTAAATATTAGTTTGAGGTTACCTCCTTGGCTTCCTTTTCTCAACCTTGGGATACTAAGGAGTGCTAACAAAGGTAGCTAAAGAAATGTGGTATTTAACTCCAAGTAAGATTTAATGTTGTGGTGAAGAGAACACTGGTAGAATATTGCCACAAGTTCTACGTATGCTTGTTGATGTATGAAGTGTTAACATGGAAAGTGCAATGTGCCATAAAGCCATGATATCCCAGATGAGTACCTTATAGAACTTCAAATGACTTCTATAAACACAAATTAAGTCTCAAATTAACTAGAATTAATATATGCTTACACTAATATGATGTGCTAAGATAAATGTGAGGCATGGAAGATACAAAATAACATGAACCCTATGAAGAGAGTTGAGAGAAACTCGTGGGTGAGATGTGTTGGAGCAATACCATTGTAAGGCTGGTAACGTAAAATTCTTGTTATCTTTTATGAATTTTAAACACACCGATACTATTCTAGGCCGCGTCCTTGAATTGTCACTCTAGTATATGTTAGTATTACCCAGTTCCTTTAAGCATCAATGGTAGTTAAATAAAGAACAACCAACTGAATTGTAAAAACCCCGAATAAGTTTCTACATGAAAATATCAACACATAATTAATGTGGATGGGATCATATACAATTGAACAAGGTCAAAGATAATAATTGTTATAATTTGTGTGGCATGTTTGAATCGTGAAGCTTTCATGGTGCACCTAAAGAATAGATTATTGGCTTGTGAGCCATCACGGAGAACAAGGTAAGAAAACCCTCCTTAAACTTAAATAAACAAAAAAGCTAGGGAATGAGATTATTGTGTGAGTGGTGTAGTAAGGTATGTGGTTATCCTCATATAACAATACAATTGTTGTTTATGGGACCTTGTGTGTTAAAGTAACTTGTTGTTGAAAGAGTGAATAACATGTTATGTAGGAAGGAAATATTATATAGAATATAGTAGGCGTGAGACAATCAACCCACTTGCAAGTGCAAAAAGGGGAGAAATTTCATGACTATTCATAAGAACAAATTGCATATAAATCTCATCAAAACAATCTATGATGAAGGGTGACAAGGACCAAAATTATTAAAGTTTATTCAGATAAGTATACATTAAAGTATCATTATTAAACCCTAATATTAATATTATAAACCCCAATATTAAACCTGCATAAAATAAACTAAATATTATAAAATTTAAGATTAGTATTAATATTAATAAATTGCATTGCAATAAACCTTAAAAAATAATATATAAACCCTACGACCAATATTAATCCGAGTGTGTTCATTAACATGAAAATGTTTGAAAGTTTAATATTATTAATACTAATAGATTTTATAAAATAATGAATAAGCTTTAAATCATATTAAAAATTTACTATATATGATTTTGTGGAAAAATTTAAAGTCTAAATTTTATTTAAAAAAAAAAAACTTATATCAATGTTTAATTATTATAAATAATATTAATAAATTTATTAAATATTAAATTAATTATGTTTTGTTAAAATTGAAGAAACAACTTTATTAATCAAACTTGGTAACTAATAGGCGAGGAGCTCCACCTGGAGACTGTCTCTGGTAGAACGCTCTACTCGTTCATATTACATTAAAAAAATATATATACTTTTCACACAATTAGGGAAGTTAGAACCACTGCCTAAGAAGTAGGAACTAATTCCTAATCTAAGGCTCTAGTGAACCATCTCTCTCCTAAATTACATATTCCCCATTATCTGCAACACTCCCCCTTAATGGAGAAAGGGGTTCACTAAGTATTCCTAACATTTCCCTAAACAACTCAAAGTTGATTCTACCGAGAGGCTTAGTGAAAATATCAACAACATTGTCACATGTACTACAATATTCAATATGAATTTCCTTTGACTGAACTTTCTCCCTGACAAAATGAAACTGTGTATCAATGTGCTTTGTGTTTTTATGAAATAATGGATTATTTGCAAGTTTAATAGAGCCCTGGTTGTCACATTTGATAACTGTTGTAACCTTTTGTTCTTATCTAACATCATGGAGAAGTCTCCTCAACCAAATTGCTTCACAAGTTGTTGCACACATCGCATGATACTCAACTTTTGCTGAAGACAAGGATACTATGTTCTGCTTTTTTCTGCTCCATGCAATGACTCCAGACCCAATGTTGAATGCATAGCCCGTTATGGATCATCCATCACCTACATTTCCAACCTAATTGGAGTCTAAAAAACCTGTCAATTTAGCATCACACGAATCAATATATTTAATACCATAGTCTAAGGTTCCTTGAAGATACCTTAATACGCCTTTCGCTGCAACCCAATTAATCTCAAGAGGCTTTGACATGAATTGGCTCAATACACTGACTGCATAAGCCAAATCTATCATAGTTGTAGTAAAATAGATCTGACTCCCAACCAGCTGTCTATACAATGTTGCATCTGCCTCCTTAGAACCATCATCATTCTAAAGTTTGGTATTCTGCTGTAAAGGCATTGTTGCAGCTTTGCACTGATCCATTATGAACTTTTTCAATAATCTCCTGACATACTTACCATGTGACAAAAAACTCTAGCCAGAATCCCTCTAGACTTCCAGACCCAAACAATAGTGTAGCTTTCCAAGGCCTTTCATCTCAAAAAACTGTGACATCTACTCTTTGATTTCTTTAATGAGTTCATCTGCATTTCCAGTAATGATAAGATCATCTACATATAAATAAATCAAAACACTTTGCCCCTCTTTGTCAAATACGTTAAACATATTAGGGTCATTCTTGCTTCTTTTATAACTATGATGTAGGAAAAATAAATCAATTTTATCATGCCATGACCTGGGTGCATGTTTTAGTCCAGACAATGCTTTCTTCAATTTATAGACTAAATTTTCTTCCCCCTATTTAACAAACCCCTCAAGTTGCACTAAATACACTTCTTCGTTTAATTCCCCATTTAAAAATGCAGATTTCACATCTAGCTAGTGTATCATCCAATGATGTTTCGTAGCTAAAGAAATTAACATTTTGATTGTGTTTAATTTAGCTACAAGGGAGAATATTTCCTCATAGTCAATACCTTCTTTCTGTAATTACCCCTTTGCAACCAACCTAGCTTTATATTTATCTATACTCCCATCTGCTTTAAATTTAGGCTTGTATAGCCATTTACAACCTATGGGTTGTTTGCCTTAAGGTAATTCAACTAGATCCCAAGTTTTGTTTTTAAGTATTTATTAATATTCCCCTTCCATGGCTGACCTCCATTCACTATATTGACTAGCTTCTTTATAACTAGAGGATTCAACAAAATTTAACATACTAGTTATAAAAGCATTATCCCTATATCTTGTTGGAAATTGAGTTTTCCTACCTGATCTACTGAGTAGTGGAGTGGCTTCAAACCTATTCTGATCATCCCTTGGTGGGATTGGCTTGACAAATGCATATGTACCATCCACTTCCTTTTTCTGCTGCTGTTGCTTCTCATGGATGTCTCATGTTTCATCACTCCCTTCTTCCATCAGCAAAGGCATGTGCCACTGTTCATTGGCACTCTCATGGTTTCCATCATTAACCTGCTCATGAAATAATACATCTCTACTTGCAAAGACTTTATGAGTAGATGGATTAAACACTTTATAAGCCTTAAACTCTGTACAATACAAAAAAAAAATGCATTTAATGACCTTTGAATCTAGTTTCTTCCTATCCTCCTTTGGAACATAAGTAAAAGATATGGAGCCAAAAAAATTAAATGATTTACTACAGGCTTGAATCCTAGTAAAGCTTCAAAAGGAGTTTTAAAATCAAGACTTTTTTTTGGACTCCTATTCTTCAAATACACTACAGTATTTATTGCGTCAGCCCAAAATCCATTAGACAAATTCTTACCTTTTAGCATGTTGCGAGCACAATCCTCAAGGGTTCTGTTTTTCCTCTCTGCAACCTCATTCTATTGAGGAGTGTGGGGTACTATGAACTGTTGTAGTATCCTGTGGTCTTTGCAGTATTTAATGAAACCAACCTTCTTGTATTCTCCCCCTTGGTCCGAGCAGAGAATCTTGACGAATTTTCCTGTCTACTTCTCAATCATGCTTCTGAATTATTTAAAGTATTCAAAGGTATGACTCTTTTTTCCTGAGAAAATATACCCAAGTGAATCTCGTACAGTCATGAACAAATAGTAAGAAATAATAGGAACATCCCAATGACCTCTTCTGAATTGGCCCACATAAATCAGTGTGCATTAGCTCTCGTATATCTCTCTTCTTTATCTCTACATTTATAGGAAACTCATCTCTGTGCATCTTCCCAAGAGCACATGCTTCACAATCAACATGAACATTATTTAAAATAGGGATACCATTTACCATACCTCGTTTTTGAAGTAGTTTAAAGTCATTGAAATTAATATGGCTGAATCTTTGATGCCATAAATCTTCTACAATCATAGCTGATGATGTCAATGCTTGGTGTGGTGCACTTCTCACATTTAGCTTGTACAGACCTCCCACATGAACACCTGACACAATTTGCTTCATATGATCCAGTAGAACTTTAATAACATAATAAGATTTAAAAAACTCTATGTTAAGATTCTGATCTGTTATCATCGAAATAGAGATCAGATTCTTTTGATTTTGGTAGATACATTACATTTTGAATATGCCTAATATTTCCATAAGGAAAAATGACAGGAACAATACCATATCCTTTGATTTGTACCCTCTATCGTCACCAAGATAGATGTTTGCTCATTTCTGGTTTATTTGAAATTTTCAAACCAATGCTTGTTTCCTGTCATTTGGGTGGAAGCTCGTGAGTTCACAAACAAAGTTTCTACTTTATCGTCCTCAGCAGAAAAAACAAAATCATATATGAACAATCTGAGATTCTAATTTTGTTCTTCACCAGCAAAATTACCTGCATGATTCTTGTGTCTCTGTTGACCTTTATCAAACTTCTTCTTCTGGCAATGTTTAACTATATGACCAACTCTACTGCAATAAAAAAAATTTGGTCCTAAATCACTTCTATTTGAAGACATACCTTGAGATGGAGGTGGATTTCTTTGTGGGGTTCCACCACTTTTGTGTGCTACATTTTCCTTTCCTCTGAAGGGTTTCTTCTTTGGAATTAGGGCAAGATCTTAGCTCTAGATTTTAGGGTCATCCACCTTTCCTCCTTCTGCATTAGGATCCCTATCAATTCTTCAAAATTGGGCACTTTTTCTCTCGCATTCAACCTAGTGATGAACATATGATAGTCGTTATTCATACCATTCATGGTAATCATGACCAAATCAGTATTTGACACTGTTTTGCCAATGTAGCGTAACTTATTCTTAAGATCCTTGATGCAAGAGATGAACGTTGCTACATATTCATTCTCTTCCATTTTAATGGACTGCTTCAGGCACACACTTGATCCGCTCCTATAGTGTAGCTCACCGCTCCAGCTCCACCTCAACGTTTCAACTTACTTTCAGCAGCAACGCAATTTTCGAACCCAAATCGCACTTTTCGGGTGCACTGATCAATTTCGCTCTAAGAAAAGAGTGCGTCTTTCCCTCTGGAATCCATGTTGGCCAGCACCCTTATTCAACCAACAGAAGCACTAATCCAGTTAACTCCACAGTTAAAAAAAAAGCGTTGTCTCCTCACGGACTATCTTCACTCAATCCACGAGGGGCCTCTCTTCTACCACCTAGTTGCTCCACCTAGAGACTTCCTCTAGTAGAACGCTCTACCCATTCATCTTACAATAAAAAATATATATAGTTTTCACACAAATAGGGAAGTTAGAATAGCTACCTAAGAAGTAGGAACTAATTCCTAATCTAAGGCTCGAGTGAATCAACTCTCTCCTAAATTACATATTCTCCATTATCTACAACATGTTTATCGAAATAAATAAACTAATATATAATTTGATATCATATAAATACACTTATTCAAATTTAAATTTTGATTACAATGTATTTTTAGATTCCATTCTTACTTACCAACCATATTAAACAAATTGACATTTACTATCCTATAAACTAACAACTACACTACATCATGAACATAGAATATGACTAATTACTCTTATAAACCCTATCATTATAAATCCTAAATTATAATGTAATATAATATAAAATTAAGAAATCCAAAATACCATATCTGTAAATTGAAATAAATACGCTTACGTGCATAATTAATAATTTTGTTTTATTATTATTTACTTATTTAGGATATACATGACAAAATGAAAATGGAACTATCATAATTTAAACACTATTAAAATTTAAAATATATTTAATACATTTTATTTGTTTATTAAGATGCTCATAACATTATATGGAAACATATATTGTTTCATGCCTACCGCTTTCGGGTATAATTCAAATTCAAATTTCAGATATAGTAGAACCAATTCTACATGATTTATTTATAATATTGTTTTTTATTTAATTAATAAATTAACGAGTTTAACAAAAGTATACTGAATTAATGACAATATTAGAACTTAATAAATGTTAAAATTTTGTTAACTTTACTAGTAATGACAATATTAAAGTTTAATAAAATGTTACTATGTTATATATTTTTAATTCAATAATGTGAATATACTTTTATATATATAAAAAATTGGTTAATCTAAATTATATGTTTTAGTTTGTTTTTCATTAAGCCATATTTATTTTTCATCACAATGATTATATTAAAAGTTTAGTAAAATGTTATTATATTTTAGATATTTAAATAAATAATGTGAATATATTAAAAAATGTGTTTAATCTAAATTATATTTTTTAGTTTGTTTTTTTATTAAACGATATTATTTTTCAATATTAATTAATTATTAATTTTTTAATATTTTAAAATTATTTCATTGTTAATTTTTTCTAATTAAAAATCATTAATTTTATTTTTATAAATTTAAATTAAAAAATTACTAAAACATTATAATTTTCTAGATAAATAACAAAAGTGATTAAGTTTTAACATTCACTTATAATCACTATCATTAAAATTAGCACAAAATTCTAATTAATTTCTCTACTAATTATTGGTGACAATATGTTGCTTTATTACATAATAACTTTATTTATGCACAATATTGGCGAGTGTTTTCACCGGCAAGAGCTAACCAGCCTGCCATAGGGCATTAAATGACTGGTTAGCTACATGCCCTTTAACTTTATAACACACCCACGCATAACGAGATAAATGAAAAATAATGAGTGTGTTGTAAAGTTAAAAAGCATGCAGCTAACCAGTGATTTAATGCACTATGACAAACTGGTTAGCTCTTGCTTAAACAGTTTGGCCAGGGTATGGAACACATCAAGGATATTTCATGAAAATGTAAACATTGTGCTGGCTTTTTCTTTTTGAAAAGTTGAACCATAATATCGGATGACGCAGTAATGACCAGAACTTAAGTAAAGACGCATCGGGTGGTCGCGAGGCGAAACAGTTTGGCCAGGCCATGTAGCGGTGTAAAGGCATATGTCATTCTCCGTCCGTTTCCCTGTTTTTCTGTGCTCTGTTGGAGTCAGAGAAGCTTGGCTGCCTTTCAGGTGCAGGATGAGAACGCTTCTCTACACCACTTTCCGATTGGAAATTCAGTTTTCCGGAAGTCTCCAGCGTTTTTGTTCAAAGAATGCAGCCGTCTAGTCTTTTATCCGTGGCTCTGGTGGCTGTCAGGGTTCTTGCTCCTCCGGGAATACATACCCTTTGCAATCACGCCTGTTAAAGAATGCTCTTTTGTCAGGTAAGACCGCATTCTTGGATGTACTCGGCTCCTTTGGGGAAATTCTTTGTTACATGAAAAGGGGTTTGTCTGTTTTTTAGATTCCAGAATGTGCATCACATTGTATAAGGATATACAATGAAAACGATTTTAATCGTTGAGTTAATGGCCTCTTTTCAATCATTCCAGATCCTTTCGATTCGATAAATGAACACTAGACAAGAGAGAAATTTCTTTTCAAAGTTTTTTTTTGATGTTTTGGTTCGAAAACCTTGGATATAATGCATCATAATAAGAATATACGAGAAAAGTGCTTAAATATGTAGATATAAAAGCATCTAGCCAAGCATTTTAAATTTATTGGTTTTCAATAAATGAACACTGGACAAAAGATAGGGTTGTAACTTCCTATTTAAGGGTATTTTAAATCATCTACTTTGAAAACTTTGAAGATAAAATCGGATCATGGAGCGGCACTTGTCTATTCAGAGAGTCCCGGTTACTGGATTTTAATCGGTTCCCATGACCTCAACCTCAACTCTCGCGCGGGTGAAGCTTCCGAGCCATTCTCTCCTCTGCTGGGAAGAGGGCGCATTAGAGACGATATGCAACTAATTGGGTCAGTGTATCAGAGATGATAAAACTATGGAGCAAGACGGAATTTTTAGTTATTCTGGAATGTGTAGAGCTGTATTTAAGCAAAGGGTTTCCTGATCATATCAACTTGGAAGGTGAAGGACTTCATTGGAATATGAAAATACAACATTCTGGTGTAGGCACTGTCAGGTATCAGGGCATCTAATGAGAGCCTTTCCAAAGAGGGATCAAATTCAAGAAGCTGATCCAAAGTGTCAAGGGTACTCTTCAACGGCTACACTGACTAAATTAGAACAAACCAAGGATAGCTTCCAAAAAATTAAGTGAAGGAAAAGAAAGACAGGTGGATGGAAAAACAGTCAGAGGTGAAGAACTAGGCACTGAAGAATTAGCAAAAGATTAAGCTCGTTTAACTTGTCAACGGAAAGGAAAAATTAACACGAAAGAAGATCGAGGAGAGGAAGACTCCACCTTTGCTGAGCTCATGCATCAGAAGGATGTGAAAATCCAGTTATTAGGGAAAATCTTATCGATTCATATTTATCTTAATCTGCAGAAACCTTGAGCAAAAATGGTGAAATCCTTTTTGGAAAGAAAAAGGAGAATTAACCAAATGATGAGTTTAACCCCTAAAATTTTCCGTGCCAACTACCATAAAGTCACCTCAGCTCTACAAATTTTCAAAGTTGTTCTCATGCAAAGGGAAAGGATGAAACTAATGATATTGGTCACTATGCTTACTTATGTGTTGATTCCTACACAGTTTATGACGGAAATTTGGCAGTTCACGTAAGAATGTATTTTTATTGTCCGCGTTCAAGCATTTTCTAGTGTTTACAGGAATGGCTGGGATGCCCTTGATGTACTTGTTTTCTATATATTTATTTAATCTTGTTATCGCAATTCAGGTACGAATGTATTTTAATTGTCTGTGTTCAAGCATCTTGTAACATTTACAAGAATGGCTGGGGTTCCCTTGCTGTACTTGTTTTCTATATACTTATTTAATCTTGTTGTCTCTATATTAATTTAATTTTTTTGTTACCCTTTAAAAAAAAATATCTATATTGAACAGAATTTTTGTTGTCTGTAAGGTTGTGTATAGATATAAACAGTAGTGTGCATATGTGTGTGTCTATGCCTACTTATACACACACACACACATAGTAGTGTGCATGTATATCCCCCCCACACAAAACATGCAGGGAATTAGGTGAACTACATCACTACATAAGCACATATGATGTTCTAAATGGCTCCCCCTTTTGACCCCAGAATTTCTAATTAATTATGTTGACAATGCTTGTATTGGCATTTATGTGTCGTTGTTATGATGAGTTGAATTAAGTTAAACCAAAAAGATATACATGTTTTTATTATTTTCTCGACAATGAAAATGCTGAGTAGCTGAGTGGGAATATGAGCACCGATACAGATTATGATACTGTGAACGGGAATTGGTGAGGGGTTAGGAGAATTGACCTTGCTTGCAATTGCCAAAACCTCTCCAAGGCCATGTGCTAGAATTTGAATTTGAAAAATATTCCCTCTTCCTTCCATTTTCCCAAAAACTTGGTTAATGAGGGAGCTTGGTGGTTTAGAGGCCACACAAGAATGGAGAGGTGGTTGAAACAATTGGGGAATGTCAAGCAGAGGTACGGGCAAGTACCCACCTTGATTTTCCCACTGACCCACGAATTTCTATTTCATGGATGGAAGAATTAGAGCATTCACATGGGTAGAGTCAATCGAGCAGTAGGGAGGTGCATGGGTGGTTTTGGGGAAGACAATTTATCATGTGCAAGGGAGTGAGGGAAAAGTAAGTGCACCAATAGGTTTAGCATTGTTTTATGCATGCAAGGGTGCGTTTTCAAAGGAATTCATTCTTTGAGCATTCTGGGTGAGTAGAGCTTGTGTTGGTTGCCAAAATCGTGTAGAGAAGACACCCACATGTGTGTAGAAGCTTGTTGGTAGATTCAGGACCATTACACTCAAATTTTTCCTTGAGATAGAACAGGGAAACTTTGGTATCCCCCACGAGTTGAGAGGGTTGTGAAATTGGTGCATTGCTAAGCAAGCAAGGGCGACACTGAGAAGGAACTGTTGAAGGATTGTTTTAGTAGTGAAAGGGTTTTCTAGTGTTATGCGAGCCAGTTGGAGAGGCCTCTAAAATTCGTGGACGCCCTATGCTCAACGGGCAAGAGGGACTTTTGCGGGTTTATTGCTTGTGAGAGAGAGTGGCCTTTTGCAATTACTATTGCCCAAGGAACTAAGAGTTCCCATGGTGGTATCATGGCTTAGCTGGGGGTGGTCAACTGTAAAAAGCCCTGTGTGCAGTTGAGCCTATGGTTGGGTGGAAAATAGCCCATTTCTAGTCAACTGGCAACTTGAGATTTGAGATGAGTGTTAAGGCTTCTTTTCTTGATGACTATCCAATGTATTTATGAGTGATTATTTGTAGTTAAGACTAAGTGATGCTTTTGTTGTGTTTATGTTTCTTAGATGCAGGAATTTCTTGTGTGGATGCTAGAATACGAGAATGTTGATATAGGGAATTGAGGATCCTTTGATGGGAGTAGTCCTCGTGTGTGTTTACTTTGATTGCATTAGTTGTGTGGAAATGGGATCATGGTGAAGAATGATGATAATGATGGGTAATTAGGCATCTTGTATGCAGTGTATGCAGATATACATGATAAGATTGTATCTGAAATCCTTGCTTGAATCCAATTTTTGAAAGCATTTCTCATGTTATGCTAGGATTCCTTGTTGAGTAGAGCTTGGGAAGTCTCTTGGGTGGTATAGTGCAACTGAGAGTGCTTGGCTTGATGCCCTCTCATTTCCATATAGGGGTGCTACAATGACGGAGTTGGCTTAGTTTTTGTTTGGAGGATGTTGGACATTGGGCGTTAGTGTGGATGCTTGGTTGGGGGTCCAACACTTGACAACATTCTTTGATTCATTGCAAGGTTACTTGGGAGTAGGAGCGGAAGCGGGAGCGACATTTTCAGAAGCTCCCGGTCTGGGAGCGATTTCGGGAGTGTTTTTTATATTTTTATTATTTTGATGCATATGTCAACAAAAGCATGTAGAATGATGAATTGGATATAAAAAACATAAAAAAACATAGATTGAACCATGTAACAACAATCATCTAGAAGTTATAATTTTCATCAACCACATCCACAAGTTAGTAACATAGTAACATACAACATATTGAGCCATGAGAAATGTCTAATTTTTTAGTCTTGTTGGAAAATCAGGATTTGTCATTAATATCACCCTCTAAGCATTAATATCCAGAGGTATCTTTGTCATTACCTCTAGATCTGTATAGGGATCTTTGTCATTAATATCACCCTCTAAGCATTAACATAAGATAGGAAAAACATAGCATGTCAAGTCAAGATTTTGTTTGAGTGATGCGTACATTTTTAGGAGGGTCATGATAGAGGAGTTCGACAACCAATTTCACTAACATCAAGGTACATAGAGGGATTGGTGCTCTTGATTAAATACGAGTTCCATACACTAATACATGACAAAATTCAATGGAAACATTGCAATCCCACCAATCTTGAAATCTTGAAAAACTGATAAGTCTGTTGGATTTTGAATGAAAACTAAAATTCTACTTTCTCCATATGAAATCCAATGAGGTCGGAACCACTCTCAAACATCCCAAGTCATTTCATGATAATGTTAAAAATTTAAGTAAAAGGATGAAAATGAAGATTAAGGAGAATGCCACTTTAATAAGATTTCTGGACCCGACGGTAGTACAAACCATAGTTTAATAAATTTGAAATCCGCCTTCTAAAAACTCGTCGGCACTTCTTCACCGTTGATCTATTCAAGATCCAACGGTCACAACACTCCCCGACCTCGAACTTGCTCCACGTCTGTCAACCGTCGATCTCGCTTCACCAGATCTAACGGCTCACACGCATATCAGCGCGTTAACTTGTGCACTCCAAATCAACTTGAAAAGCGGTTTCCCTCTGTCTCCTCGCTGCTACGTGTCACTGTGTGTATGGAATCGGAGCCAACAGGGAATTACCACTTACAACCTTTCCTCATACAATTGTTCACTTGGTTAGGGAAGTCTTCCTCATACAATTGTTCACTTGGTCACCTGGTTGTACGACTCTAAGGGTAATGTTGAGAATCTTGAAATTTCCTCCGTTATAGTCCTTGCATGGGAGGAAAATTGATATGTGACATGTGTTGAAGGTTAAAAGGGTGTTCCTCAACCTTTTGAATTTAAAGCCCGATGATTACATGGGTATGAGGACAGATGAGCATGGATTGAATTGGTAATGTATTGGTATTTAAATACCTTGTCGAATTTGAAACTAGAAGTGTGAATAATTTACATGTCTTGTTGTATTGGTACCATTACTTCAATGCTGTACATATAAGTAAATGGATGGTTAATTTGGAATCCATGAATTGGTTTGTTATATAATGATTATAGCTATTTTCAAGGTTTGATCACTGAATCTTTTCCGATATATAATTGCCCCATGTATTGATAGCTGTGCCTTTTCCAAGATGAAATCTAAGAAAACTTTGTAATAGAAAAGAATCCCGTATTTGTGTGAAAGGGAGTTTCTTTCTTATCTAAATAGAGCATGGAAAGGCATATTTGCTTGTTAATTTAATTATGTATGCAATGGTAGTTGTTGATACGTGTTGAAGGCTATAAACCTGTTCGTAAACCCTTCGAATTTAAAGCCCATTGATTACGTGGGATGATGAAATAGTTAGCTGAGCATGTATTGAATTGGTAATGTATATGTATTTAATTACCTTGTTGAATTTGAAACCAAAAATCAGAATAATTTACATGTATTGTTGTATTAGCACCATTACTTCAATGTTGTACACATAAGTAAATGGATGGTTAATTTGGACTTTGTGAATTGGTTCCTTATATAATGATTATAGCTATCTTGAGGGTTTGATCGCTGAATCTTTTCCAATATATAATTGCCTAAGATTTTGATAGCCTTGTCTTTTCTAAGATGAAAGATGACAAAACTCTATGATAGAAAAGAATCTTGTATTTATGTGAAAGAACATTTCTTTCCTATTCTAATTAGAGCATGGAAAGACATTTGTTTGTTAATTTAATTCTGTATGTCTTGGTAGTCATTGAAACCACCAAAAGTGTATTTCTTGGTAGTTGTTGAGAGTGGTACCCATATCAACAATCTCATGGGTAATTATGTATGCAATGGTAGTTGTCGGACAATATGAGAAAAAATTTCTCATGCCTTGGACATCTTGCCAACTTGTAGCCCTATATTTGCTTAGCATATGATGATATGCCACATTCCTTTGCCATTTACACTGGTCAGACACCTCTTACCATCTATCATTCCTATTGAAGGAAAGTGGGTCACCACTGTGCAAGTACTTTAACTATTTTGCAATCACGTGCTTTTACTTAATGTTTGGGGAATTCTAACATGGATTAAGGGGTGATTTGAATAATTGACAGATCTTGATTGTAGACTTGTTCTCTCACCTTTATAGGGAGGTTAGTTTTTGGCCCTAGTCAAGTGGGACCTCCTTTGAGGCCTTAGGGTTATAAGAGGGGCACTACTTGGGAAACTTGGATTGAAGTAGCATGTCCATAACCTTTCCATACTTGCCACTTTTCACCATCCCCTTGATTTCATGGCCATCCTTTGGGTTTGCTGTCATTGCTTCATTGGGATTGACACCCTCATATCCCCATTCTTGAGTTAGGGCTGAAAAATTTGCTTTGGAGGTTGATGTAGCTAAAAGAAAGGTAAAAGCATAAAATGGTCACAATGAAAGAAAAAAGAAAAGTTAGAATGCAAAAGATGATTGGGATATTAATTAGTGTGTGAGAAAAAGCCTAGCATGGCTCTACCCCCCTCATTAGCCATCACGGTTGCTGAGCACTTGATGCTTCATCGCATAATAAGGAACCCTTGCATGTCCCAACCCTGATCAGTGAGAAACTGACTCATAATCAAGGGGTAAATCAATGCTATATCATTAAAGGCAAGCTTGGACACTTAAGCTATGCTCCCTATCAAAGCATTATAAAAAAAAAGTAAAAGGTGCACCAGAGGGGTGGAAAATGTAGGCCGAGGAAAGTGGTATCTCATGCCTCCATGATTGGTCCCTCCATATATCTATACACCTAGGATGATGGACCTCTGTTGCCACATTATCGCAAACACCGATGAATTAAATGCTTGACCTTGGACATGTCACCGCCCCTTAGGGGCTAGAAGCATCTAATAGTGTTGTGTTGATTTGGGGTAGCATCGGATGTGCTCTAGCCACGAAACTTGGTGGAGAGGCTGGGGCACATGAGATCTCCAATACCTAGAAAGGGTTTGGGCAGATTCTAAACAGTTCAGGAGATATTAAAATAATTAATATT
>APFE030571454.1:0-11118 GCA_000404065.3 Pinus taeda
CATTTCTACAACCATACGTTCAATTTAACTCTTTTGGGCATAGGGATATCTATACGACTTGATGTTTGGAGGAACACTTCCTGGAATAAGATGAATAGCATGATCATGATCACGAATAGGTGGGAGACATTTGGGAGTATTAAATACCTTGGAATGATTGTTCAAGACTTTTTGGAGATCTAGAGAAATAGATGATTCCAAAGTGGAAACATCTAGGGAACATAATTGTGAAATTACACCCCTTTGTTCCTTTTTTAGAATCTTTTTCATACCGTTAGAGCTGATTATCTTTCCCGGTTTCCCTGCAATACCCCTTAATTCAACACCCTTTCCTTCCATAGAAAATTTCATGAAAATTTCTTGAAAATTAAAAGCTATTGTACCCAAGGATTGTAACCATTGGACTCCTAGTACAACACTTGCACCTTCCATTGGAATGGAAACCATTGGGCTAGTAAATACATATTCTCCCTATCAGCATACTTCTTCATCCTCCTTGTTGCATCATGCAAGCACAACCATGCCAACTCCAATGTTTCCTCCCAAGCCTTCATGAACTTCTTCTCATGAGGACTCCTCAAAAAACGTCCTATCACAACGATGTGCGGTGCAACCGACATCTATCCATTCACCAACTCAAATGGATTGTACCATGTCGCAGAACTCTTTTGAACATTGTAGCTAAACTGTGCAATATCCAAGAGTTCAGGCCAATCCTTCTGATGAGTCGTCACATAATGTTGCAAGTAGTCCTCCAGCAATGTGTTGATCCTCTCGGTCTTCCCATCTATCTGCGGATGGTAACTCGAACTCATCAAAAACTCTGTCCCAACTAACTTGAACAATGTGGTCCAAAATCTCCCTGTAAAACGCGGATCTCTATCTGACACAATGCTCAATGGCATCCCCGAATACTTCAATATGTTCTTAAAGAACAACTCCGCAGTCCGCTTGGTTCCACAAGGCATCTTTGTAGGAACAAAGACAACATACTTGGAAAAATGATCAACCACGACCATAATCCCATTATACCCCTAAACCTGTGGTAACTGAGTGATGAAGTCCATCAAGAGACTCACCCATGGCCTCTCTGGAATCGATAAAGGCTGAAACAATCCTCCTTGCCTTTGAGTATCTGATTTGCCCTGCTGACAAATGATGCACGTATGTACATACTCCTCCACATCCTCCCGCATCTTCTCCCAAAAGAATCCTCTCTCCAACAATGCCAAAGATCGATGCTGCCCTCAGTGGCCAACCCACGGAGAATCGTGGCACTCCTTCAAAAGGTGCCTCCTGAAACCATATGAATTTGGAACATAGAGTCGGTTTCCAAAGAACAAGTACCCGTCCCGTAGAAAGAACTTTCGTGTCTTCCCTTCCTTTATCTGCTTCACTATATTCTGCACCAAAGTATTGGTTTCAACACTTTCCTTGAGTTTTTTTTGCATCTCTTCTGAGATCTGAACCTGACTTCTACTCCTTGTTGCCCGGTCTTCACCCTCCAATGTTGCAAGTTGTCCCTTCCTACTAAGGGTATCTTCTAGCGCATTGTGTCTACCCGGCCTATACTCAATAGACATGTCGAATTCTGCCAAGAAGTCCTGCCAACGAGCTTGCTTCGTAGAAAGCTTCAGTTGTGATGCATAATAACTTGCTGCAACGTTGTCAGTCTTGACAAAAAATGGCTTCCCCATTAGGTAATGCCTCCACACATGAAGATAGTGGATGATCACAGTCATCTCCTTCTCATGAACCAGATACCTCCGTTCTCTATCCTGCAACTTCCAACTTTCATACGCCACCGGATGCCCATCCTGCATAAGAACCCCTCCTATGGCAAAATATGAAGCATCAGAGTGTACCTCAAATGGTCTCCCGAAGTCAAGAAACTTCAGTATCAGTGTTGTAAACATCCTCCTCTTCAAGTCATCAAATTCCTTTTGACATTTATCCGTCCAACACCACCTCTTGTCTTTCTTCAATAATTCCGTTAGTGTCGATGTCACCTTGGAGTAACCTTCTACAAACTTCCATTGGTAGTTGGTCATGCCCAAGAACACCCTCATCTCATGGAAATTCTTCGGTTCAACCCAGTCCTCAATCGCCTTTACTCTGCTCAGCTCCATCCGTATGTACCCCTGACCAACAATCTGTCTAAGGAACAGAATCTCGGTCTCAGCGAACACACACTTAGACTTTTTCAAGAACAACTGATTTGCCCTCAGTGCCTCGAACACCATCACCAAGTGCTTCTTATCATCCTCCATGTTATCACTGTACACCACTATATCATCCAAGTATACTACTACGAATGAGTCCAAGTATGGTCGTAGAACATCATTCATCAAAGTGAAAAACATAGCAGGTTCGTTGCACAACCCGAATGGCATAACAAGGAACTCAAAGCTACCATACCTTGTTACTATCACGGTCTTCTTCTCCTCTCCTTCAACTATCCGCACCTGATAATACCCATGCCTCAAGTCCAGTTTGGAAAACACTTGAGCTTTCGCAAGCTTGTCAAAGCAGTAAGCAGCCAATGGCAAAGGATACATGTTTCTCACCATCTGCTTGTTCAATGCACGGTAGTCACAACACATCCATAGCTCATTCAAATCTTTCTTCCACTGGAACAATACTGGAGCTCCATAAGGGGACCTTGAAGGTCTAATGAAACCTGTATTAGCTAACTCCTTTAGCTGCCATTTCAATTCCTGCAACTCAAGCCCTGATAAACGATAAGGTGCTCTTGCCGGGGGTTGCTTCCCTGGCTCAAGCCCAATGTTATGGTCCACTGCACGCCTTGGTGGAAGCTTCTTCGGTAGCTCATCAGGCATCAAATCCACATACTCAATTAGCACATCAGAAATCTCAGCCGGAACAGGCGTCCCCACTCCATCACCTTCGACTCCCTTGAACATCACCGCATATGTCTCCATATCTGACTCCTTCATATCCTTCTCCAAACTAAGTGTAGAAACATGCTTTACGTTAACTTCCCTCCTTTTCCTGTGAGTGGGAAAAGTCCAATTTTGTGTCTGTCCAACCAGCACCACCTCATCAAAGAAGGGGACAACAATAGCCCTATTTCCCTTCAAGAGATCCTGTCCAAGTATGATATCAAATTCGTTCATATCCATCACTGTGAAGTCCAACTGACCTGTCGAGTCTTTTATCTGCATAGGCACTTCGTGTGCCAAACCCGCCACCTTAGCTCTAGAGTTCACTACCTTGACCTCCATGTTCGATGGGAGGATCATCAATCTGACCTCTCTTGCCAACCATGTCATCATAAAGTTATGAGTGGCCCCTGTGTCCACAAGAGTTGGAATGGTCTTGCCACGGACCATCAAGTCCATGAAACCCCGACTGTTCATCCATGATATCTCCATAACTTGTCCTTGCATACATACCTGTTCACTGCGTTCATCATCAAGCAACGGCTTCACCATCTGTGAACTGGCTCTGATACCACCTGTCATGCCCCCAATTCTTTTTTCCTTTAATTGGTCGGGTGCGGCACCGCCTAAGTAACCAACATTTTCCATTATTATGTTACTTTATGAACTACGACTTCAATCATTTATATCAAACATGAAATACTTTATAATGTGCGGAAACCATAATAAACGACATGATAAACGACAACAAGAACACCAACAATATGAAAGAGATTTTTTTTTATTATATATGCGAAATAGTACAATGGTCGGGAGTGTCGCTCCGCCGACGTTCATAAATGAGGTTGGGCACCCGCCCGTGCAAGGGCGCCCTCCGGTGCACGAGCGCACGGTAGTCACACCACAAATCTCACTCAATATACAACCAAATAGCACAACTGTGCCAGAACGGGCGGGCGCACCTGTGCACACCTGCACAAACAACAAACGATGTGTCAACCGGCAGTCGGGCGGTTCACCCTCGCCCTCACCCTGAACGATTACCCGGCGGGCGGTTCACCTGCACCCTCAACCGATTCTCAACCGCGCCTTCACCGTTTCTCCATGTGCCTTTGCCCGACAGGTGGGTGCATCTCCTATACGCCTTGCTGCGGCTACCAAGTGCACACTTCTCCTTTGTGTGATGAATACTTGTGATGATTCGATGATTCTTCCAAATGAGCGCTCCACCAAACGCTTATACGCTCACCATGTGTGGCGACCTCCCCTCGGTCGACCCACCAACGCCATTGTTTATTCATGTGCCGACGCCCTCAACCGATGTGCGACACCCCTATGTCAAGTCGGCTCGCCCATCGCTCATCCACGCCCAGCTCGCATATAAACGATGGTTCCATGCCTTAGTCGATTTTTCTAAGTGAGGAGAGTGCGCGCCTGGCTACATAACCGCAGGGCGTTACACGGGGTATGCATGCGTTTGCATTCTCTGACAAGATGCCAAAAAGTTAGGCATCAGCTCTCACTCAGCTGTGCACCAACGAGCGGTTTGATTCACTCTCTCCATGCATGGAAAGCATGGAAAGCTCAATCCTTATTTATTTCCTCGTCTCCACAATGGCTATGCTTTTTTCAATTTAATATTTCCCAGAACACATCATGGCCATTTTATGCACCTACCATCGCATAATCTCCACCATGTTTTCCATTTTAAAACGCTTTCTCTGTGGTCTCCACACTCCTGAGCTGGCAAATACCCATTTTCAAATTCGGAGTGGCGTTGTCGGGCGATGTAGAATTGAATTCAGATTTTTTAAAGTCTGTTAACTATATTATAAATTTGGAATTATATATATGTAGCAAAATTTATTAATTTAAATGCAAATTAGAAATATTATAATTACAAATATAGTAAAATTCGTTAACCATCAATTTAATATTAGAACACTAAATTTTGTTAACCATATTTTTGATATTGATAACTTAACTATCCATTTGAGATTAACAATTTTGCATGTTAGTTATTAAAAATTAATGTAACAGAGTAAGTAAGGAACACGTTAAATTTTAAGGCTCTATATTAAATATATTAATCACTTGTGTGAATAATATACATATTCAATATTATATATATAACTAACAATGCTGAAAATTTTGTCCTTTTAATTCTAAAAGAGTAAAATCCACATCAATTAAATAATTTATCTCAAGTTTGTTTTTTGTTATCATTATTTATTTTATTTTTATTCTTTTAATTTTAAATTTTATATTATTAAGATATACATATAAATTATATTTAAAATTTTACATATTTTGACAAGGAATAGTCATTGTAGTAATTGTTTCTTGCCTATTATTTAGTTATTTCCAATTGGTTATAATATTTTTTTAAGCAAATTATTGTCATTTATTACAATGAATGTATAGCTTATCAAAATATAAAGATTTTTATGTGTTAATCAATAGCTTTATCTAATATAGTTTTTCATGCTTCAACTAATACATTCTCAATGCTTTAAATGGAAAAATAATGCTCCTTATCTCAAAGCTTCATTAGCTTCATTAGCTTCATAACTTTGATTATAACTATAATATCACTAATTTAGCTTACAATCCTTTTGTGACCATAACAACAATCATGCAAAAGAAACTGGAGAAGTAAAGGTAAAGATACTCCCACAAGGCACACCAAAGGGCCTTTGTAACACATACAGAACCCATGTATTTAGACTGAAGGTAACTCCATTGATATCCAAGAATTTTGGAAATATGTAATTGAATAGCAATAGGAGCATTGAAGAAGAATATACGTAGTTTACCATGAATTATACTTGTGCCCAAAGCTACCATAAGGTATTCTAGTACCTATTTGGAGGCATGAGCTTCTCCTACTATTGGTGCAAACATAAGAAGAGTTTCATCTACAAATTGTTGATAAAATGCAATTTGATCATCCCCGTGAAGTTCCATACCCCTAGTTTTGTTTGAGGGTGCCATAGCCTTAATAGCTCAACTCATTCCTTTTTCCCATTAGTAAGAATAAGTAGGATAATGAGTCCCCTTGTCTAATTCCACAAGGTGGACTAAATGTTGACGAGGGTGGTCCACTTATGAGAATCAAGAAGAAGGCTTTGGAAATAAAAGAGATAATCTAATTTATCTATTTGTCAGAAAACCCAAAGGTGAAACAGATGTGATAGATGTATTGCTAGTTGGTTATACCAAAATAATTGGGCATGTAAAGCTTAATGACCATACCCAAATTTTGAAATCTTTATAGGTCAAATTAATTCATGGGCCAAAAGGATGTTATAAAGAGTTTTTCCACCTTCACCATAACTAGATTTCTCCTAGAAGATGAGATTTTACATTCTTTGACATGTCTTCCTTAGAAATACATGTGAATTAGGTGGTATTTTGTTTGTGAGTATTGGGGATGTTATGCAAAATAACTAAAATATTGATGGCTAAATGAAGGAGAGAAGAACATTCAATTATTCCATTTATCCATGTTTTAACATCAACATCATAACACAATTTCAGCCCTAAAACACAATTAGGGCTTTAAGTTATAGTGAGATGCAAACATTGAAAAGGAATTGAAAAATTACTACTAATATTTTTCTCACTAAAAAAAAAAGGTATTTAAGGGATTCCATTGAAAGAATTACATAGAACATCCCCAGTTTGATTACATCGAACTAGTAGCCATTTAAATGTTCAAAGAAAAACACCTATTCAAGATGGCTTTGCCTTAGACATATTTCAATCATATTAGGCCATCATTAAGTCACATGTTTGGGAATTTGTTTGGGATTTTACATAACATCCCGAATACTAACAAACATAATGCTGCCTACTTCACACAAATTCCTAAGGAAGACATGAGAAATCTCATCTTCTAGGAGAAATCTAGTTATGGTGAAGGTGGAAAAATCTTTTATAGCATCATTTTGGCCCATGAATTGATTCAATCTATAAAGATTTCAAAATTTGGGTATGGTCATTAAGATTGACATGCCCAATTATTTTGGTAGACTCAACTAGCAATACATCTATCACATCCTTTTCACCTTTGGGTTTTCTGACAAATAGAAAAATTAGATTATCTCTCTTATTTAAAAGGCCTTCTTCTTGATTCTCATAGACGGACCACCCTCCTCAACATTTAGTCCACCTTGTGGAATTAGACAAGGGGAACTATTATCCTACTTCTTCTTTCTAATGGAAAAAGGAATGAGTTGAGCTATTAAGGTTGTGGTACCCTCAAACAAAACTAGGGGTATGTAACTTCACGGGGATGATCAAATTGCATTTTATCAACAATTTGTAGATCAAACTCTTCTTATGTTTGCACCAATAGTAGGAGAAGCTCATGCCTCCAAATGGGTACTAGAATAAGTACTATCATGGACATATAAATGATATGATTGTAAATCACTTCGAAAACTATGGGGTTGGCAGCATTTTCCCAAGGAATGGACCAAGACATGGAGAATGACATTTGCTTTATCATAAATGTTGTAATAGATTAATATATTATATCTATTGTGGAATACTCCAATATCACTACTTTGATGATGTGAATTGGAACGTTTTCATAAATTCTTTAAAGTAAGAAGAAGTGTTTCCATAACACAAAAAGTAGAAGCCATAAAATTCATATTTAATAGTAAGAAAAACAGACGGTAAAAAAATTTGAATAAAGTATTACAGGATGTGACAAAATGAAGTAGTATAGAGTGTCCTAAATAACATTCAAATTCACCTAGTCGTTATGTAATCAGTAAAGGTTCCAACTATTTATAATTTTATCAGAACATCGGAAATGTAAGTCCAAGAAGCAGAAACATATGGGGAAGGGAGGGAGTAGGATGGAGGGAGAGGGAGAAAGAAAGGGAGGTAGAGGGAGGGGAACAATGTAAGGGAAGAGAGAGTGATAGACTTAGTGTTGGAGAGGGATAGGGTAATAGGATAGTATAAGAAGGGAGAGAGCAAGCGAGGGAGGGAGTTAAAGAGAGAGAGGGAGAAGGAGAGAGAGAGAGGGAGGGAAAGAGAGAGAGAGATAGCGAGAGATGTGGGGGGAGGGTGAGGGAGGGATAAAAAGGGTGAGATAAACGGAGAGGGAAAGAGAGGGATGTAGAGGTAGGTTTAGCATGTAAGAGAATAGAGAGGTGGAGAGAGAGAGGCTGCGAAATGGAGAAGGGAACAAGAGAGTAGAGAGAGAGAGGGAGATAGGGAGGGGGAGAGAGAGAGAGCTAATTTGATGGATAGATGTAGGTAGTGAGTGATTGGGAGAGGGGGAGGGGGAGAGAGGGGGATTGGGGGAGAAGGAAATGGAGAGGGTGGTATAGCGTGAGGTAAACGGGTAAAGAGATAATGGGGAGTAGAGTGAGTGAGATAAAGAGAGTAGCACACAAGGGGATGGATAAAGAGGGTGGGAGAGAGGGAGTGCGAGTGGAAGAGAGAGAGAGAGAATGGGAGGGAAAGATAGAGTTACTCTTCGAGGGTATAATTCTAAAATTAGAAATTCTTTAATTTTTTATCGAATTGCATGTGGATGTTAAATATGTTTGCCAATTTTTAAGAACTATGCTAAGTGTATTTGCATGATCTAATGAATTTTCTAATTCTTTCTTTGTTTGGGAAAATTATTGGTGAGACTTTTGAATTATAATGGATAGTTATTAATTTCTTGAGCTATCACTTTGTCTTCCAATCCATTTAGTTAAGAATTGTGTTTCTCATTGTGGTCAACCGACTTATGTACTAATTGTTGGACAACAAAAGGTGGATCATTATTTCTTATTCTAATGTTTATATTAAGTTGTTTTATTTCTTAGTTCTAACATTGAAACCAAATCTCCATTTCTTGTTGTTTTTTCTGTTGAATCTTGTTACGATCGAACTTCATTTCTTTTTTATATTTTCTTGGTTGCTCTCACAAATATTTCTACGGTTTTAAATATATGTTTGCCTGAAGCATGATATGGTTGGGTTTCTCACGAGGTATGTTTTACTATTCTTATTTATATCATAGACGGAGTACTAAGTGTATTTGACTATACACAATGAACTTGTTGATTATTTAATGGTGAGGTTGAAGTAACCTATACTCCTAAATCGATTTTCATTGGCATTTCCATTAATATATCATCCAACCTAGAATGTTTCGATACAACTTCCTAAGTATAGGTACATCGCATTTTATCTTGACCGTAATTTTATTCTATAATTGTTATTGTAGTAACAAGGGGTGAATCAAAAGTGAAGTCAATGATCAAAACATGATTTTTCTCCTGTTGGGTTTAGTTTACTATCCTTGGTCCTATGCCTATGATGAACTTCCATTTTCTATGTCATGTTTGTGTGGAGTTGATTTCTTATGTTCTTGTATTTGTTGAACTACCATCATTTTCTATGTTATTTTTGTATAATGACCAAACACTCAATTAACCTTGATGTTTAGAGTTCATAATTTTTGTTAGTGATTTGCCTTAATTTCTCAAACAAGGTTGTTATTTAAACTAATTTCCTTGCACCTCATAAAATTAGGGTTTTATGGAAATGGTTTCACACATGTGTTTCGATCATGGAACTATTTTTCAATATCCCATAGAATTTCAATTTCTCTAATGTATTTCCTTCCAGTTTTGTAGGAAAAATTCACCCACGACATCCTCCATATAAATTCATGGTTTGATGTTTCTTTATGTACTAAACATAGCTTCAATAAACTTTATATCCATACCTGTTCCATTAATTACATCGTTTCTAAAGGATTATAATATTGATTAATCAATTCTCATTCTGGTGCACCCAATTGAGGAGGAGAAGATCAGGTTGATACTCGAGAAGATTTTGTTGATTATATATATATATATAAGCATGCTTTACAACTAGAGAACTATGTTTTTCATATTAGAAATTTATTTGTTTATTGTTTTTTGAAGTTTATGAAGTAATATTGCAATTGGATTTTGTAGACACATGTATTCCTATAAGTTTTTTTTCAACTATTACATGAATAGTAAACTAAGATAGTGGTATTTGTTTAATTTTTTTTAGTTTTGAAAATTTTGTGTTATTTATTTTTCAATTGTCCTTTTAAATTTCTTCAAAAAAATTGAAGCATTATGTTTAACAGAAAATAGATGAAAAATACGGTATAAATTAGAAAATTTCAAACCCATATTCCATTGGAAGGAATATTCCTTCATCAATCCAACATGATCCAATCCACCACCTAAAGAAATTTTTTTCCTTAATTTCACTAGGGTACAAAAGGTTGTTGCAACACATTTTGCATAAGACAAATTCTTCCCTAATTTCACTTGGGTACAAAAGGCTGTTGTAGAACATTTTGCATAAGGGTACTGGAAATGTGTATTTTAAGACCTTGAAAGCACAATAAAGTGCCTAAATTTTCAATTCAAATATATTGATAAATCTATTTTCTTAGGGCTTAAGAAACTTGATCGACCACTTACAAATGTATCGATTGGGTCTAGTGCTCTTCTTTTTTACCTAAACAACACCTCTCTTGCCAAAATATGAAACAAAATCTTATTCATAAATGGTACACCATAGAATCCTTCTCCATTGATGGTCCATGATCATAATAGAGGTTTTCTTTTCTCTTCTTCTCACATAGTCTAACTGATAGAAAAAATGGTCTTTTTCACATAAGCCTTTTTAGCTAATTTGAATCAATGAAAGATCACAATATTTCTTGAAATTGTATTAATGGATTTTAATGAAAAGGCCAATACTCCATAAGTAAAACGTACCTATTTTTTCAAATAATCTTTATATAATGTTTATTCTATTAGAAATATTATTATTTATATTTAGTATTTTATTTTTAATTATTTTTAATGATGGTCCTCCGAAATATCCTATTCCTTTAATATTCCTTGTCTTTGTTAAGGGTGATTCATAATACAATAATATTCAATTATAAATTAGATTTGCTAAATACAAAATGGTATATTCTATATTTATATTAACTAATATAATTTATTATTATAACTTATTGCTAAGTAATATTAAAAAAATATTATCGGTTTATTATTGTTCTAAAATATTTTTAGTGTTGATGCAAAGACTTAATCCTAGTTGAAAAATACCACGAATATACAATATTTTATTATTATTATTAATTAGTGTAGCTAATTATTATAAGATTTCAAGAATAAGTTGATCTGTATAGAGAATA
>APFE030571460.1:9290-58002 GCA_000404065.3 Pinus taeda
CGTATCTGAACGTGTCTTGCTCCGCGGGGTCAACGTGTCCAAATCCGACACTCGAATCCCAGTATCCGACAAATCCCGAATCAACGTGTCAAGTTACTTAGGTCCTATCCCATTCTTCAAACTACTATCCCCAAGGTAATGGTCTGGCAGAGTCTAGCAATAACAATTTTATCACCATTATAAAACAAAAATAGTAGGGGTCAATAAGAGGGCTTGGGATAGAAGAATCAAGTATGCATTGTGGGCAAACTGAATAACAAAATGAAAGAGTCCCTTTGAACTAGTGTATGGCTCGGATGGTACCTTACCTATGCACCTTAGACTTCTAGCTTACCAACTCCTCCAAAGCTTTCCATCTAAAAGAGATGTTGTGCAACATATAAATGATCAAATTGTGGAGTTAGATGAAACCAGAAGAAGGGTTTGTTACCCACCACCCGTGGGTAGTATCCATAGGAGAATTTTTCTCTTAGATGGTCCTCAGCCAGCAGCCAATAGCGCCTTATAGCCACCAAGTAGCTCGATGTACCATTGCCTCTGCCACATGAGCTAGCCATATGCTCCTCGCCCATCTATTATGATCGCATGTTTGAAGACAGGCCTTCCAACCCCGAAGGTATGGCTTTTCATTATGTAGTTGGGTATTTTTGTTTACTTATCATGGACACTTTTGGGCATGGATTAGTGGGGGGATTCGACGAACAGAGTGGGCTTGGTTTGTACTTTTGTCTCTTGTATCCAATTTCATGGTTAGCCTTGTCTCTTAGTCCCGCGAGATCTCCTTTGTTGGCTACTAGCTTTATGGGTGGCACTACATGGGAAACCCCAATTTTGGTTGTGTGGTCCCACTTCCCAACACCACCTAAATCACTCCCCTCCACTCACTATAACCCCATTCATCATATTTCCCATTTGGGTCCACATTTGTCCATCAAGTCCGCAAGGAGTTAGCCTCCCCTCCCCCTTGTCTGTTGATTTGGGTGTGTTTGCAGGACAGATAAGGCTGCATATTTGGAGGACAAAACAAAGTTTTGTTAGGGTTGTTTGGTGGAGTTTTGGAGGGGGGCTGAAGGCTACAGCAGCTGTTGTGCTAGGTTGTAGGCCATAGCCAGCAGCAAGGCTACTTCTTGGTGCTGCGTTTGGCGTTAAACAATGCCAAAAGGAGCAGCGCAGGTGTCGAGGGTTGTTCCCTTGGAGAATTGCAGCTAAGTTGCACGAAACGGGATAACGGGTATGAGTTTCCGAAATGGGCATGGGTACAAAACGTGACCCCCCAAATTTTGGAAACAAGGAAACGCACTATATATATATATATATATATATATATATATATATATATATTAGGACATTTAAGAAATATGTGCAATCATAAAGCATATATGATACATTCTAATTTATTACATTATGATTAAATTGTCAATGCATAAACTATAAGTCTCTACATTTACATCACATTTACTCGTGAATGATCACATAATGAAAATAGAAATATCCAAAATCAGCGACGAGAAATTTCTAATTTCTTGTCTCGTGCTTGATTGGGAGTCTCCTACATAGTCGAACGACCTTAGTGCTCTTGATTAAATACAAGTTTCATACCCTAGTACCCTACAGGCTCTTGATTATTGGGAGTCTGCCATGCATAGAGGGCTTGGTTCTCTTGATTAAATACAAGTTCCATACCGTAGTACATGACAAAATCCAATGGAAACATTGCAATCCCCCCAATACTGAAATCCTGAAAAACAGATAAGTCTGCTAGATTTTTAATGAGATCTAAAATTCTACTTTCTACATATGAAATCCAATGAGGGCGAAACCACTCTCAAACATCCTAAGTCATTTCATGGTAATGTTAAAAATTTAAGTAAAAGGATGAAACCGCATATCAACACTAGGGCCATAGGCTTGAACATTCGGCTGCCCCACTCAAAAAAATCCTTTTTCTTATAACTTGAGAGACATCTAAAAGCATCTAGAGGATATTTGAGTCGCCCAATTAAAAAATTAGAAGTGAAAAAATTAAAAAAAAAAAATACAAGAAAAAGTCAAGTTACAAGAGGAAACTCTGATGTACGGCCCGGAAACTCATTTCCAGCTGTACTAGCCATGTTTCCTCCTCGAGAAATGTGCCATTATGGCCGGAAACGAGTTTCTGGGTTATACCATACAGGTTTCCACGTTTCTGTATGGAAACGGACTCTAGACCCATGTTTCCTGCAACTTAGAATTGCAGCCTTGAGAGAGTTACTGTGCTAATTTGCATGGAGGATAAGGGTTGTAGGGTGATGCCCTAACCAGTGTTGCAGTGGCAGCAGTGCAACAAGGTGCACAGGAGCGTTTTGGAAGGTGTATTGGATCAAGGTGTGACCAGATTGGATCAGTTTGTTGAGCAGCCTGTTGATGCCATGTATATGACATTCTGAGGTGGTGAAGTATCATATTAGGACAGCAGATTCAGCAGTGAATGGATTGGGTATCATAGAGTTGATTGGAGGGCACCGAGTTGGCTACCCAAAGTAGCCCTAGAGCAGCAGACAAGAAGGACATTATTGATGCGTGATTGGGTAAAGTATTACAACCTTATGTGCAGCACTTTGATGGACGAAAGTGACTTCTAGATTGGTAGATTGGAGCTCGGGAATTAGGCCTACCCAGAGAGAAGTTTGATGAGCTCCTGTTCATTGTAGCAAACGTGACTTGCAACAGTGACAAGAGGCAGCCCTCTTGGAGTCTCAATGTGTAGTGGCCTTGATGGACTAAGGCATTACTAGTGAGCAGTACAAAAGCGAAGGACTGGCAGGACGAGATATGACATAGAAGTTGTAGCGAAGTTTGTCATTGTATCTTGTATACCATAGACTGTTGTATTATTCAGATTTGGTTTAATATAACGAAGATTGGGATTGTGCAATTTTGTTAAAAAAACGTGTACATTTGTGCATATGTGATTTACTGCTTTATATTTATGTTGTGCAAAGTAGTTTATGGTTGAGATTCTTGGTATGTTAGCGTCAGTGATTTTAAGACTCTAACATAGACCCAAGGTCATGGAAATTCAAAATGGTATCAGAGCGTGTTTGAGCTACTTTGGAAGTAAGTAAATCAGAGTTGTGCATAGCTAAGTACAGCGTGAGAAGAAGTTGGTCACATTGTGAGTGAAGGCTTCACTACAATGTCGAAGTTGCAGGCAGGTATCCAATATAAGGACAGGCTGGGGGTTGTCCAACTATAGTCCATGGAAGGAAAGGATCAAGTTGATCTTGCAAGTCAACAGGATCTGGGATTTTGTCAAGAAAGAGATCAAGAAGCCAACCGACCCTAAGGAGCTGGGAATATGGGAATATTTGGATGCGAGGGCGAGACTGATCATCCTAGATGGTGTGAAGGATGCCCTAATACCTCATTTTTCCGGGAAGAACACTGCACATGAGATGTGGATGACTCTTCAGAATTTGTTCCAAAATAAGAACAAGAACTGGGCATTGGTATTAGAGGACAAGTTGAAGTCCACCAAGATGTTAAAGGGTGAACCGTGAAAGTGTGGCCTCATATCTAACGAGATTATCTCAAGTCAAGGATGGGCTTGCTGCCATCGGTGTGACTGTCTCAGATGGAGATATGGTAAGGATTGCCTTGAAAGGGTTCACCGAGGAATGGAAGCCCTTCATAAAAGGATTGTTGTCAGGGAGAAGCTACCAAGCTAGGATAGGCTGTGGGATGACTTCATTCAGGAAGAGTTGAGAGACGAGGATCTTCAGTCGAAGCAGAAAGCTTCAGATGATGACATCAAGACAGTGAAGACAGATATTAAGAGGCAAACAGCAAGCAAGTGGAAAAACAGCTACTGTCCAATGTTGGTAGTTACAGATCAGAGAATACCTAGTCGAAAAACAAAGCAAAAACTTTCAACTGTCATTTACAATTCTAAAAAGATAAGCTATTTGTAAACTCTTAGTTTTTATCAAGTTCAACATATCAAAGTCCCCTAATTTTTCATTTTGTTAGTTAAGCACTAGTATGTCACCAATACAACACCTTTGAATGCCACCTTTTATTAATTGAAGCTGATTTAACAGACAAAATAGAAAAGTGTTTCATTCATTAACTATTTAATTTTATAATACAAACATCCAAATGCTCACCACAGGTCATGCAAAGCCACCCAGTGATTCACATACCATTCCAGAACAGGCTGATCTAACAGACAAAATAGAAAAGTGTTTCATTCATTAACTATTTAATTTTATAATACAAACATCCAAATGCTCACCACAGGTCATGCAAAGCCACCCAGTGATTCACATACCATTCCAGAACAGCACTGAACAAAAATAGCTTGAATAGTTCTTTTGATTAAACATAATGAACTAACCCTCATATGCGGTAGGAGGCTTGTGCCAGCTGCTCTTGCAATTCGAAGAAAAGATGTGCAAACCTGCAACCTTGCTCGGCTTGTAGATACTGCTATTGGATCCTGCTTTTGACCCTGACCAAAGCCAATATATATGGCAATATCTATTTAAGCTTCACCAAAGTTCAGAAAGATCAAAGCACAAAGCACTTCCTCTAACTTTAAATTATTGAAAATCTTTGACTTTAAAATCATCATTCTTATGTGCAAGGGTCAGAAAAATAAAAAACAAAAAATAAAAAAATCCAGACATTTCTAATATTTACCTTCTGAAATATAGGAAGTGATCTTAGAAGAGCAAAGAGCTTTTCAATAACCATGCTCATGTCTCCCGGGGAATACTTTAAAAATGGTCCCATTGCATCTAAATACCTCCCAAGAATTTCCACCAATGCTGGTTCTGTCCATTTCAGATCAAGTAACAGTGACAAAACCCCTGCAAACCAAATACAAGTTAAGTCTTATAGGACAGTTTGAGGAAACAATATCTTATCCTCTATCTCGAAAATCCAAATGACCTTGTATTAAGCTATGCAATTTGTGCTGCATAGTTGAAGGAAGCAATCCGATATCTATTCCACCATCAAAAATAGCAGTAATGGTTGTATCCAGGGCAAGTTGTGTGCCTTCTAAAACTGGAAGATCCTGTAAGAAAAAAAATTATCACTGAGGATCTACAACATATGTCCTCAAGAAAGACATTGCATGATTGACAAAAATAAATCAAAGAAAGTCATAAAAACTGGCTTGCACCCCTAACTCCAGACAAATAGACAATGAAGTTTCTAAATACAATAATACATATCTCTGCAAAATAACAAGTATAGCCCTGGTGTTCAATTTATGTTCCATATTCACACAAAGAACTGAAGTAATGTCTTGACTTCTTACTTGAGAAGGGACTCCCAATGAATATATCTGTATCATCGCACCAACTCTTTCAGAAATTTTAGAAGCAGCTGTTATAGGTCGTTGAGCAGCAATAAGGCGAATAAGCTCAAGCTGCATGACACCAAAACACTGGCATTACTAATAGATCAAACCAAATGTCCAGATAAAAGTAGAACTACTAAAGATTACAGGCATTTACAAAGAACAATCAAGGATAAAAAAGCCTTCGTTCAGTAATGGAGCAGATAACATGGGAGCTGTGGATCAACTTGTTAACACATAAATTGTGGAAATGGCCAACTAGAGCTGTACCTTTTAGTGATGTTTTAACAGCAACAAGGTTGCAGTCTATAGGAAATGCTTGCTTAAGTGCATACCATCGTAGATCCAGGTTAATACAGGATCCATCAAGCACCAAAAGGAATCAAATCCACTGCACTATGAATTTTTTGATTATTTCAGATGGATCTAGGCTTCTTGTTGTTTCACTCAACTAAGTGAAACTCAGAACTCAAAACTTATGCAGATATGGATGTGTGAAAATAGATATTTGATGATTGTGAAGATATATATCTGGCTGTTTTTTTATTTGGTGTCGAGATAGTTTTATTTTCCTTGCATGTATAGTTTATTAACATAGAGTATTAGTATCATTGTTTCTTATAAGTATTATATTTATTTAAACCAACATATGATAATGTAAGTATTTCTCACATACATAACAACATATGATGGCATAAGAATCACTCACATACATGCCATTGTAGATCTATGTTAACCCACGATCTAACAAGCACCAAAGTGTTAGAAAATGTAACTATGTTCGGTCTTCAATAATGTACTTGAGTCATTATGTAATGTACTTGTCAAAAGAATAAATAAAATAATTTTTATTATTATTATTGTGACTTATTAAAGCATGGGTTTCATGCTTGGGTCACCATGTTTTAGGTCAAAGTCCCAATTGCGGACTTCTTGGATTTATTATGAGTCTATAGAATTATTGCACATTTAAAAAGACCCTTCTTGGGCTTTTGAATCTTGTAAAAAGGTTAAAGTATTGAATCAAAAAAAAAATTATGAAACATACACACGATGTCAGCCTAGAAGATCAAGTCGGCCTAAGGACCCTATTCGACCCCTCAAGAAGCCTATAAAAGGAAGCTCATCGAATTCATTTGGAGCATGATTCTCACAATTTCAAATTCTCTTGTAGTTGGGAAGAAATGCGAAAATCTCTTGTTGCTGGGCAAAAGTACGAAGTTCTCTTGTAGCTAGGAAAAGGAAAGTATGTTGTCGGGAAGCCGAAGTAAATGTGAGTTTGGGGAAGTCTAAGGAGAAAAGGAAAATTAAAATTTTGGTGTCTCTTTCTCTTTGTTTCATGTCCTAGATTGGGAGATCAACGTCTTCCAAGTTTCACCATTGCCGGAAGATGCCAATTGTCGTACGCTGCTGCATAGTCGAAGTTGTTGGGAAGAGGTCGAACTTCTGGGATGTTGACTTGGTGTGGAGGGAAGGTCTGGTCTTGGTTTAGGGTGAAGACTCTCAAAGAATACTATTGAAAGGAAGAATTATCTTGACTGGGTTTTCCCCTCGGGGGGGGTTTGCCCTGGCATGTGCCTACATCTGGTGTCTATTGTTTTATGTGTTGTTGCTTTTGGTAATTGCTTGATGAACTAAAGATAAGATAAGATAATTATATTTATGTACAACTAATGACCATAAAGTAGGTCAAAGGGACTGTTGAGTACAATGATGTCCATAAAATGCAGGAGAACCAAATGGTCTCCTATAAAAAATACAATGCATGAATATAAAAGTTATAATGCATGATGATAAAAGATACAATGTATGGAATGTCCTGACGGAGAAGATCCAGGGGCTAATGGGTCTAAGGATCAGCCCCGTCTCTCCTAACATCCGAGGCTGGATGAAAAACACTGAAAAAATTCCACAAAGTTTGTTGGCCTGATGAAGGGCTAGTGGGAGGTGTGGACTGTCCACTAACTCGTTGTCTGGGAGATTTTGCGCATTGTTGAGGTCTGGAGGACCTAGTCTGTCTCCCGAGGACGAATCTGAGACGGTTTCGCTACTGAGGTCTAATGCGGCGGGGTGAAGTCCTACGGATGCTCACTGGTCTAGAGTCTAGATATGAAACGATATCAATCATTCTCTTTGTGCCCCTGTCTGAAGGTAGTATCTTGAAAAATATTGTGATCCTCATTGTGGGGTCTGGTCTAATGGGAGGCTGAAGAATATGTGCTCGGAACCTGAGAGCCTCCTGCATATATAGGGTTGGACATCTCTGATTGGGATACCTAAAAGAGTTTGTGAGGGCCTAAGAGTCTCTGGACAAGCAAAGGAACCTTCCTCTAATCTCGTAGTAGGTAGGGCATCCAAAGATGAAGTGCAGCTCAGTCTCTACTTCATGTAAATGACATACCTGGAAGATTATGCCTGGTATATCAATATGGTGGTCGTCTCTACCCAATGTCGATGAGAACCTACTCTGAACTGGCCTAGAGGAATACGAAGAGCATGCATCCAATGGTGAAACATATATTGGGGTCGAATAATGAGCTCGTCTCTCAACTCCAAGAAGTGCTCAGTGTAGAAGGCTAACTTTAGGCGCAACTCTCCCAGAGGATTGACCCAAGTGACCTAGATGAACTGCCTATAGATGTCCTCCCTAATGATCTTGTTCAACTCTTGTCTAGTAGGTAGAAGGTGACCAGGAGCATCCAAGGAATATCGGAAAGGAGGGAGACGATCCAACCGAATGCCCACTGACTCTAAGAGATCTTAAACTCCTATAAACCAACATCTAGCCGGCCCTAAGGGAGTAGAACGAGCAATAGTCTCAGAAGAGAAATATGCCAAGTAAGGGTAACAGTCCCTACTCTTTATCAAGTCTGCAAATCCCCGGACACGATGCAAAAATGAGACCAAACTAAAGACTGTCTCAAGCGGAAAGCGCTGAGCTCCAAACTCTGCAAGGATGATGTGCTGAGGTATTGTCTATTTGCATCTAATGATGCAGCAGTGAAGAAGAGTCTAGACTCTCTCAACTGAAGCCCAATCCAACTCAAGTAAAGACGATCCCCAAATCTTTGAGCCATATAGAACAGTGGGACGGATCAAGGTGTCCATGAGGCTCATCTTGGATGAGATATCCTGGAAGTGATGTCGAAAGCACTGTCTCTCGAGAAGGGCTAAGGATCCATATCCTTTGCTGATATGAGGCTGAAGCGTTGGTCGCAAACTGAAGCAAGGGCCTGAGAATTGCACCCCCAAGTACGTATACATGCTAGTGATCTCAACCTCCTCCCCTCTAAATAGGAAGTGAAGGTCCAAAGTTTTCTTCACCCCATTGAAGATCATAACCTTCGTTTTACCCAGGTTGATTGTTACTTATCGAAGATCGCAAAAAAGAGCTAAGGCATCCAACTGTCTTTGTAATCCTTCTGGAGATGAGGAGAGGAGGACCACGTCGTCAGCAAAGAGTAGAATAGATATCATGACTTGGTGAAGAAGGCAACCATCAGTGTCCTGGATATGCTCGTGTAGAAAAGCCTCCAACTCATCAATATAGATCCGAAACAGGGTAGGGGACAATAGACAACCCTGTTTAACCCCAATAGTGCTTTGAATGAAATCAGACATCCCATGAGCCATGCGAAGACAACCAAGGACAGACTCATATAGGCGTGTAATAGTTGTCAATAAGGTCGTTGGGATGCCAATATCTCTGAGCCTTTGGAGTAAGGCTTCCCTCTGAACAGAGTCAAAAGCTTTCCAAAATCTACGAAGCAATAGTAGACTTTCGAAGAGCAATGTCGTGCCTCCTCAATCACGGCGCGAAGGGTGAAGATGTGGTCAATGGTCTGATGAGTTGGTCACTAGAGAGCTTCCTATGTAGAACAGTAGCATACAACTTCGAGAACATGTGGCCCACCATGATCGTTTTGTAGTTATTGGGATTTGAGTTGGGGCCTGATTTGTGGATTGGATGGATGATGTGGTGTGACCATGCCAGTGGAAAAACTTCACGGACTACATGGTTGAAGAGATCAACGAAATAACTAACCAAAGCACGGAAACTGTGTTTAAAGAACTCTGCTTGGTAGCCTTCCTCATCGGCTACTTTGTTGTTGCTCATCACCCAAATGGCCTCTCTAATATCTTTGCCTGAGAATAGGTAACAGGAAGGGGGTGGAGAGGTAACATGAATTTGGCCCTGCCCCAGAACATGGATATAGGGTGAGAGAACATGGATATAGGGTCGTGGTCAAATGGAAGAGGGGATCATCCGAAAAGGATGGTATGCCAGAATTATTTAGGGGAGTGGGCAAGAAGAGTAGAAAGTTCCCATCTTCTATGAGAGAGAGTCGTTTCTTGCGACGAAGTAGAAGACGATAAGAAACTTTGAGGTCAGGGTAGAAGGGTTGAGAGTTGGTGAAAGCATATCAAAGTTCTTGATGTAGAGTCTTGCATTCGTCATCGTACCATTTGTTCATGGAGCAAGATCCAACCTTTCAAGAGGTGGAAGTGGAACGAGTGGAGTGATGGAAGGATTTGAGTGTTGCTTCCCAAATGGAAGATGAAAGACAAGTGTACTTAGTGGAAGCAGAATCAAGCAAGGAGAACTGGGTCACTGATGGGAGCATCTTCCGTAGGATAGAAGAAATGTCAGGGTCACCTTCGAGAAACATCATAATAATAAGATATAAAGAATCATAATAATAAGAAACATCAAAAGTAATTATCAAGAATAAGAAAATATTTACTACCTTTCTGATTTTCTAACATGGTATCAAAGCTTTGGTGAAGAAGGAAGAAAAAGGCAGTCTCAAGCAGTTGATCCATTCATAGATACAATCTCAGGGAAGGAGTCTATTATATTCAAGGAAGATGTCTAACTCAATCAAGGGTGAGAACAAGCTTGAAGGAGCCTCGAACTTTAGCTCCTAGAAGAAGAGGATTGACCTAATCCTCGAAAAGAACAAGATGATGGACTTGGTAAGAGGAAATGCAAAGAAGCCTATAGAAGAAGCCAGTGATGTTGACAAAGCGAAATTCAGGGATTTAGAATTGGTGGCTATGACTCTGATGGTAGAAGGGATAAAGGACAATCTTGTCCCATTCATAGCTAACATCGATCATGCTCAAGAAATGTATGAAGCCTTGTTGAAGCTATTGACTATTAAGAACATTAGACAAGTAGCAAGTTTGAAGAATGATCTAAGAACTACAAAGATGACTAAAGAAGATATTGTGGCAACCTTCTTTGTGAAGATAGCTAGACTCAAGGATAATCTCTTGGCCATTGATGAGATTGTTCCAGACAAAGAACTTGTGGTCACCACTCTATTAGGATTGCCACCCTCTTGGGGTGCATTTGCTACAGGTCTCAACAATTGGAAGGTAGCTCCCACCTTCGAAGAATTATGGACCACCTATAGTCAAGAAGAACTAAGGATCTCTATAGTTACCAATCCTGAAGGAGTATCAAATGCTTATGTTGCTCATCATAAAGGAAAGAGATCAAAGGGACCAAGGAAGAAAGTTGACATGTCCAAGATAGAATGCTATCAATGTCATAAGAAAGGTCACTTCAAAAGTGATTGTCGCGACAATCCAAAGAATAAGAAGAGAGGAATGGATCAAACCAACCTTGATGTAGAAGGAGACTCAAAGAAAGTAAAGTCCGAAGAACCCGACATTAGGGACTTACACTATTAAGTCCTTTGCTTGTACCTTTTTTATATCTTTTATAATGTATAGGTTTCTAATATATTTTCGAAAAGACATTGTTGTATTGTTTTTATAGGTTTGTAGGTATCCCTCAAGCTTTGGAGGGATCCCCCAACAACTCCCAAGGATAAGTATCTTATGTCTTTCCAGTTTTTGGGTTCATGTATTCATTTAGTTTTGATTACCTTAAATACTAATCACCTTTCTCCCTCTATTGTCTTGATTAGTAAAAGCATTTGCAAGAAAGAGGATCTCTCAAGACAAGGTTGGTCAAGAAACAAAGGTATGCTTTAAATATAGTGATTAAAAGGATTATTCATTTGATGATCTATTACTTACTTTGTTATGACTAGCTATATCGAATCATAATGATTCTTGTTCTGGGTGATTCATCTCTTGATAAATCTACCTACCCCACTCATATTCTAAACTGATATTTTAGAACCCTAGATAGGTTTTGGAAAACCCTAACTAAAGGGTATGCTAATGTAAATATCTGAAACTCTAAATTGATTAGGGTGATTGTGAAAAGCTATTTGAAGTCTTTATTGATGATGTCATGTTTAGGATTTTGGTATGATCGAGAAAACCTAACTTGGTAAGGTTGAATGATAGGGTCTAAAATCCTGAACCCTTGAAGTTTTGGTAATGTTGGTTTTCCTATGTTTCTACATTGAAACCCTAGTCTAATAGGGTTTGGTGGAATGTGTGATCAATAACCTTATATTGGCTTTAGAAATGTTTTACTTGGTATGGGTGTGTTTGTCTAACCAAACCCTAGTGTAATCAAGATGGCTATGTGTCTAACTCTTATTAATATCTGTGAAGTTGGGTTTGACTAACACATGATATGAAATGTATTTTCACGACGATGAAATCTAGGCATATATAGATATGTCCTTTTTGGTTTAAATCCTTGGTTGATCTAGGTCAAATATATTAATGTTGTTGGACATAAGATATGCTTGTGAATGACTATGAATTCCTAGATATATGTGTTGACCTAGTTATTTGTGGTCATGAGTCTTACCATTTAATGGAAATCCTTGCCTAAGATTCTAAGATGATGATATTTGGAAATCTAGGGTTTTTGTAGCTAAACTCTAGTGAAGTTAAATTGTCTAGTATGTGTGATATAATACTCTGAAACTATTTAAATTATTGTTGGAAAATGAAAATCTGGGATTTTGCAGTTAAATCCTAGTAGTGACATTATCTAATGTGTGTTATCAAGATCTATGTATTTAATGATTGTTGAGATTGTGAAAATAGAACTCTAGGGTTATGGAGTTGAACCTTAGTCAAAGTAAAATCTCTGAAATATGATGATATGAGAATTGTGTAAGATTGTTGAGATTGTGAAATTGGAATTCTAGGGTTTTCGAGTTAAACCTTAGTCGAAGTAGAAATATCTGATATATGATGACTATATGATGACTATATGATAATTTCAAGTTTGTGAAATATTGTTGAAATTTGATTTTTTGGTTGAGATTGATGGTTGATCAAAAATCTAGGGTTTGCAACGAACTATAGTGGTAGCTGGTCATGGTAGTGACTAATTGACAATTGATTGAAAAATCTAGAGATTGGAACTAACCCTACTGCAAGTTGGTCAAGTTAATGACTACCCTGTGATTCACTGTGATTGATTCTTTTGTATGAAATCTAGGTTTTGTATGAATCCCTAGTTAGAAATCTAACATATGAATTTTTAAAGATTGTTAGATGCTTTGTAGATCTATATTTGTGTGAATTGTTTCTAGGGTTTGCAATGTTTTAAAACTCTGACTCGGGTTCAGAATAGGCCGAGGGTCGGCTCCGACTCCGACTCCAACTCATTATCGACTCGGCCAATTTGATTTCAATGACTCGACCATCTTTGTTCCAAACAGTTTCTCTTCTTTCTGTGAATCCTCTCAAAGACAGACCAATTGCGCTCACACCCAGTAGCACTGCAAGTTTGACTCAAAATACGGATTGCAAACTTCTACAATTAAGGACAATGGCTACCAAATGCCTCGCACCATTATGCTACAAAAAACATAGTTGTGTAATGAGTTAGCTCAAAAAATTATATCCAACTTTCAAATTATAAACAATTTAACAAAATAAGAATTTGAAAATTGAAATTGTTTGTTTACCTGGCTCATCTGCTTTCATTACAATCCTTGCTAGGTTCTTGCCAAACGTAACTCTGGCTCTGCTGAAACAAGTGATCTGTCGGTGTATCTCTAGTTGATCACTCTCCTTGGGGATCATGTGGTCAACAAATTCAATCAATCCATCTCTAACCTCCCCAGTCAAAGCTTCTACATCCAGAGCTTTATAATGATACCTTGGGTTCAAAAAAAAAACCCAGTTGCATGATTAGGGTGATGGAGTTGATTGTTCCATCTTTCATCAATGATTGCCTAAATGGACCCATACTTAACCACTCTATCCTTGTATACTACCTTTATTTGCTCCTTTGCTTGATCGATAGCCTCATAAATGAAGGAAGCCTATAGCCAACCTTTCCCCATCCAACAACCGCAACACCTTAACCAGTGGCTCAACAACCTTCCCAAGCTTTGTTGCCTTTTTCCAAAATATTTCTTCATTAACTTTCTTTTTCACATCTTTGTCATTCTGTTTGCGAGACCATTGGCATTCATTCCATTCATCACTGGAAAACAGCCTTTGCAAGTTTCTATGTTAGGAAAGCATAGATTGCAATGTCAAAAAATGAGTTGCAAATGTAGTGATGGCATGCCTAATAATATCCCTGCCCCCTATGTGTTTCCTCATCAAGCTCAAAATCCATGAGTGATTGTAGATATACTTTTTTATGCTTTTGGCATGCTCTACAATGTTCTCGACCAAATCTATTTTGCCAATATCCTCAAGCATGAGGTCTATGCAATGTGCAGCACATGGGATCCAAAAGATGGTTTTGTGTTTTTTCTCTAACAATTTACCAGCAAGAACATAGTTAGAGGCATTATCTATGATGATTTGAACAACATTAGCCACCCCCACCTCTTCAACAACCTTATCCAAACGCTGAAACAACAAGTGTGCATCTTTCACCCTATCAGATGCATCAACTGATTTTAGAAACATGATTCCTTGTGGGCAAAAGATAAGAAAGTTTACGATGGTACGGTTCCTTTGCTCAATCCATCCATCTGACATGATGGTACATCCTGTTTTTGCCCATGAGATTTTGAAATTTTTCAAATATTCATCAACGGAGGAAACTTCTTTTCACAAAAGAGATCCCCTTAACTCATGCATAGTAAGACCTTTAAAGCCCTTTCCTACAGCAAATATGGCATCAAACATAGGTTCATAATATGGTGAACGAGAAGTATTGAAGGGGATATCAGAATGATACCACCATCCAGCTATGTAATCACAAGCAGTCTCTCTCAATTGTTTCTTCCAATGGTCATCTAAAGTGGGTTGCATATGACTTCTACTAGCTTGAGGACCATACGCATCTCATGGAGAGGAGGGTGTGAAATAACTTTTGATATTAACCCTCTTTTTCATTTTACCCTTACCCTTTTCTTGCATAGACTCCAAAGAGGGAGGAAGATAGTGAAAGGGGTTGGATGCATTAGTGCAAGGGATAGATGAAGAGTGCCTAAATTGTTGAGTGATTGTTTGGATAGATTGCCCTGGTTAGGAATCTAGTCCATGGCATTGCGCTACCTAAATTTCTTCATGGTTCATATAGTTTTAGATCTTCCATTGTATTTGTACATTATGAATACCTCCCTCATTAAGAGGGAGTGTTAGAAAATGTAACTATGTTCCGTCTTCAATAATGTACTTGAGTCATTATGTAATGTACATGTCAAAAGAATAAAGAAAAGAATTTTTATTATTATTGTTGTGACTTAAAGCATTGCTTTTCATGCTTGGGTCACCATGTTTTAGGTCAACGTCCCCATTGTGGACTTCTAGGATTTATTAAGGGTCTATAGAATTATTGTACATTTAAAGGGACCCTTCTCGGGCTTTTGAATCATATAAAAAGGTTAAGTATTGAGTCAAATATGAATTATGTAACCTCCACACCATGTCGGCCTAGAAGAAGATCAAGTCAGCCTAAGGACCCTATTAGACCCCTCAAGAAGCCTATAAAAGGAAGCTCATCAAATTCATTTGGAGCATCATTGTCTCACAATTTCAAATTCTCTTATAGCTAGGAAGAAGTGCGAAAATCTCTTGTTGTTGGGCAGAAGTATGAATTTCTCTTGTTGCTGGGAAAAGGTGCAAAGTTTGTTGTCGGGAAGCCGAACTGAATGTGAGTTTGGGGAAGTCTAAGGAGAAGGAGAATCAAAATTTTGGTGTCTCTCTCTCTCTGTTCATGTCCTGGATTGGGAGATTGAAGTCTTCCAAGTTTCACTGTTGGTGAAAGCTTCCAATTGCCGTAAGCTATTGTATAGTCAAAGTCGCTGGGAAGAGGTTGAAATTCTGGGAGGCTAACTTGGTGTGGAGGGAAGGTCTAGTCTTGGTCTAGGGTGAAGAATCTCAGAGAATACTATTGAAAGGAAGAATTATCTTGACTGGGCTTTCCCCTCAAGGGAGGTTTTGCCCTGGCATGTGCCTACATCTGGTGTCTATTGTTTTATGTGTTGTTGCTTTTGGTAATTGCTTGATGAACTAAAGAAAGGAGATATAAAGAATCGTAATAATAAGAAACATCACAAGTAATTATCAAGAATAAGAAAACCTTTATTTCCTTTCTAATTTTCTAACACAAAGGAATCAAATTCACAGCATTATCAACTTTTTGAATAATTCAGATGGATCTAGGCTTGTAGTATCACTCAACCAAGTGAAACTCAGAACTCAAAACTTATGCAGGTATGGATGTGTGTGAATATGCATTTGTTGATTGTTAAGATATATCAGTTTTTTCATTTGGTATATAGTTTTAGTCTCACTGAACCAAGTGAAACTCAGAACTCAAAACTTATGCAGTTATGGATGTGTGTGAATACGCATTTGTTGATTGTTAAGATATATCAGTTTTTTCATTTGGTATATAGTATTACTATCATTATTTGTATAAGTATTATATTTTTTTAACCAACATATGATGGCGTAAGCATTTCACACATACATATCAACATTTCCATCAAACTAGGTTGTAAATCTAGTGCTTTTAGACCCAATAATGATAACTAATATATATTTGATAGCATATACAGATAAGATACAATAAGATAATTTTATAATTTCCAACAAATGACTACAAAAGTAGGTTAATTGGACTAACAGTTACAATCCAGTTTAAATATGGTGGTGTTGTGCAAAAGCAAATCCTAGAATAAAACTGAAAGTCAGAAGCAAAAGAAGGAAGAACAGAGAGGAATATATAGTTGGAAACTACAAATTAGCATTCCAGCAAAAAGATATAAAAGAATATAGAAGTTGGGCTGCAATGACAGGACCAAAAACTGAGGATCTTAGTGTCGTGCAAGGAAGGAAAAGACAATGTAAAATCCTACAAGCACTAATGATCAAGGGTGAGTAAAGGGGCCTAGGTAAGGAATCATAGTCATAGTCTATGAAAGGGCCAATGCATCAACTAATGATCCCAAAGAGGTGATGCTGCTTGAGGGAAAGAAACTCTGATGATATCTGGTCGATGGAAAGAAACTATGATATAGTCCTGGCCACCTGATTGGAACTAGGGAGTAGTTTGGAAAGCAAGCATACTTCAGCTCTCAGTTGATCTAGATCTGCTCCACCTGTCAATCTAGTGGTGCATGATCTATGGTCTCCACACGAAACTTCTCAAAAGCTAAAAATTTAGAAGACGTAAATTAACCACCCGGAGGGGGATGTTGTAAAGAAACATAAGAGGACACACACAGACCTACCAATCACTTTTTGGCCAATTAAATAGAGCGAACTAAATGTAAGAAGTGATCCTCCTAAAAACCTCAGGATGAGATAGAGCAAGTAAATAATAACATCTATATTTGAGCATTTCTTTGATGAAGAGAGTGAGGCACCTATGGTCAAGGCCCCCAAATCCCAATAAAGGAAATGGTACAATTAGATTGAACACATGAAAATGACATGCATCTTTCTATTCGGCTCCTAAAGGTGACAACATTAGCAAGTCCTACCAAGGCATCGTATGTGGCAAACGATCTCTATCCAAAGTCTATGGGATCCCACCCAAAACTACCCTACAAGGACCCTCAAAACTTGCATCCAATGTCTTTGTGTACAAGGTGTACTAGATTATGCCCTCATACAACTCCAAGAAATGCTCCAACCAAAAGGCCATCTTCAAGACGAGGTACTAAGGTAGTGTAGAGCAAATGGCTTGGATTTACATTCTAAGGATGTCCTCATGGTTGGGCTAATTCAAATTCTTAGGTAGTGGGATGAGGATTGGAAAATCTATACACTGCCTAAAAGAAAATATGCAGTCTAGAGAGATGGAAATTGACAAGAGCAGTTGGAACACATCTACATACCACTCATGGGTGTGAAAATTCCTTGAAATGCAGCAACTGGAAATTATTCTTCTAATTGGTCAATTATTAAGCAGTGTATTTGCTACAGCAAACAACAAATAATTCAACATTGCAATTCTTCACAAATAAAAATTACGCTGCCAAACTAACAATCCTCTCTCAGGGAAATATTGGCAAAAATATCTGAGGAAATTTACCCTTCTCCACAAGCAATCCTTTCTTAGTCTGGACACTCGAACTGGCAAATTCGGACCCTTGTGCGCAACTCCTGCATCACCCTTGCGCAGGCCCTCAAATGCTCAGCCCATCCTGCTTTGAATCTGCCCTTGACTAACCACTGCTACTCTGGAAAGAATTCTCCAGCCCTCTTGAAAATTATCCCGCACTTCAACAAATAAATCCTCCTCTTGCTCAGCTAAATCGAACTACCTTCTTGAGGCTTTGCACAGCCTCCTGGTGAAATAATACGACCTCCTCTCCTGACTCATCCAGAACTGGAAACTCCTCTGGAAATTTGCAACTTTGCCCCTTTGCTACCTGCTACTCAATCACTAGCTCGATCTCACTGTTGAATCACCTGCGACAGGAAAATAAACTGCCTTGATAACTGAGTATCTGCAAAGTGTGTACTTCTCCAACCCCATCCACCTCCTCTTATAATCTTCAGTTGAGACTTCAATGGCCACAATTAAATCTTAATCGATGGCTAAGATCTCTAAGTCGATCCATGTGAGTTTCTAAAGAATTCTCACCTTTCTCAATTAATTCCTATTAATTAATCGATTTCCCTAAGTTAGACTTGGGCATTTTATAATTATCAATTAATTAACTTAATTAAGCTATCTCTAAGTGAAATTTCCAAAAACGATTTCTAGGTTTTGGAGAACTGATGTGCTTTAGCCTTTCCACAAAGTTTGAGACTAGAACACCATCCAATGCTATACAAACTAACAATCCCTCTTAACGAGGAATGTGTTCTAGTGTTGCATTGTTACAATATATTGTCTCTGCATCATCCTCCCATACACGTTGTTGATGTAAGACAACTATAGTTGCCTGCCACTATCCATCAAGCACTATGCTAACCCTGATTCACCTACCACTAGTTGCTGCTAAACCATGTTGCATCTGTGTTGTTGTTGACACCACATTGTACAACCTATACTGCTGCCAACTCTGCATCTGCAACATAACAAACACTCCCTCTCAATGTTGTTGTTGTTGCTGCAACTATTGCAAATGAGAAGTATCTAATTGTTACCAAAAAGGGTTCTCCACTATATCCATTTGTTCTCTGAAATCTACAAACTTGCCTCTTCCTAGAGCTTTTGTGAGTATATCTACAACCTACTCTTCTGTGGGAACATACTTTAGTTGCACTGCTCCACGCTGCACATAACCTCTGATGAAATGACACTGAATATCTATATGTTTCGACCTGTCATGAAACACTGAATTTTTAGAGAGCTTGATGCAACTCTAATTATCGCAGTAGACACTAGTCATCTCTATCCTCTAGCTGAACAAGCTTACTAACAGCTTTTGAAGCCATATAGCTTCGCATGTGCCTGTGTTAGCTACCATATACTCTACTTCTGCAAAACTCAATGCTACTAACTTCTGCTTCGTGCTACACCAAGAAACCATCCCTGATCCAACACTAAGGTAGTACCCATAAGTACTTTTCCTATCCACTGAATTGTCTGCCCAATTTGCATCTGCGAATCCACAGACTGACATCATCCCCTCAAGTATATTCAACCTATACTCTATTGTGTCACGCAAATACCTCATAATGTGCCTCGTGGATGTCCAATGCACTCTCTTCAGTTCCACCATAATCTAACTGAGGGTTGACCGCGAAGCAGATATCTGGCTTAGTGTTGACCAGATACATAAGAGAACCAATAAGTTGTTTATACAAGGTAGGGTCAACATCCTTGTCCTCAGATGCATTTATCTTCTTCTAGTTGGTAATAATCGGCATAGACATGGGTCTACAATCCTGCATCATCAATCTCTTCAGAGTCTCTGTAGCATATTTTCCTTGACAAAGGAGATCTCCCCGTCCTTCTACCACACTCCAAGCAGGGTTGTGGTTCGCTCCCTAACTACTCCTTTTTGCTCCCAGAGCGAAATTTCTAAGGAGGGAGCAATGAGGGAGCAAAAGCTCCCAATCGCTCCCTCCTTAAAAATTTCTCTCCTACCGACAAAAAAGGCGTATGGTGGACGAGCAATGAAAGGGAGGGTAGGGGAGGGAAAGATAAGATAAAAGGCCCTCCTCCCCTCCCATTATTCACCATTTGCACAGTGAGAGAGCAAGAGAGGGCTTTTGGAATTGGAGCTTGAGTTGAAGAGGAATATTGAGAGGATTGCTTCGATCCTTGAGGAGCTTGCAAGGGAGAATGGAGCTTGGGATTGAAGGCCAAAGAGGTAGGATCTAGACTCTAATCTTGTTAGACAAAAGTAATACTGAGAGGTGGGGTGAATCAGTATTACGAGAATATTATAAAATTTCTGCAATTAAAAACTTGTTCAAAAATTCACTTCAACAAATATAACAATATCATGCACGTGAAAAACACAAACAATCATCACATGTAGACACATGGATTTTTGGTGGAAAAAACCCACTCCAAGGCAAAAAACCACCAAACTCCTTGTTGTTTCTTCTTATTATATATTGCTTCAAAACATTCTCATTTACATTTTGCATTAGCTCTATGCTTGATTTTGTAGAGCCTCTAGGCTCTGCGCAATCCCGGCAAGGCTGATTTGCTCTCCTGGCCAACTGCGTCAACCCTCCTGGTCTCTGTGTGGCTCTTCGTGAGCCTCTTCTGCCTTCCTCTACCTCTACGTTGGCCTCTCTCTGGCTTGAACTAATGACGTAGGCCCTCTGTGTCAACCCTTCTCTGTTGCTTTCTGCCTAGGAACAGCTTCTGTCACTCAAGAGAGTTGTTTCTACTACAAATTTTTTGATTCAGTTGGCGCCTTTAGCACCCCGGTGATCTGCAACACTCTAATACCATGTTGAAATTTCTAAGTATCACCCGTTAGAAATTTTTCTGTATTCTCTGGTTTATTTCGCCTACTTGTTTAATTACTAATAAGTTATTTAACCATATAAATATTGAAATAAACACAATACAGTCTCAACCATCTACAGATCAACAATTGAAAGAAATGAACAAACACATAAGGGACAACATTATTTTTGGACAAATCGTCCCCGGAAAAACCCAACTTGGGAAAACTGGTGCAACAGTTTTGTGGGTTTTATTATTAAGCAGATTTTTCGAGTACAACTGGGTGCCAAACTGGCTCACCCTACAAAGAAATCAACCTGGCAATAATACCTCTCTTCAGAAGCAGATATTCTAAAAGTCTACTCCACGAAACCCTTTCTAGCACCTCTCTAAGGCACTGTGTCAACCCTCCTGGCCTCTGCGTCAACCTAAAACCCTCTGTGTCAACCCTCTGAGGCTCTGCGCAGCCTCTTTGGCCCTTTGCATTTCTGCAGCCTCTCCATCACTCACGCAAGCTCTCTAGCCCTCTGTGCAGTCACTGTTGGCCTTTGCGTCACTTACACGGGCTCTCTGGCCCTCTACGCAATCAGTACTGGCCTCTGCGTGGCTTTTTCTGGCTCTGCGTCTACCACTCTGCCTCTGCATTGGCCTTTCAGCACTATCTCTGCCTATTCATTATCCACTCGCTGCCCCTCCCTGCAACTGATCACTGGTTCGATTTCTCTTAGCAAACCCCGCTCTAGAAAATCAAACTGATTGATCACTCAGGTGTATCTCCAACTGATCCTCAAGCCTCCTCTTATAAATTTTCTGTTGAGTCTTCAATGGCCCAGATTACATCTCTAATCAACAGCTAATTTTAGATTTGGCTTGATCCATGTCACTTGAACCTTCTAACCTAGTTTTATATTAATACCAAATAATATATTTATTTCCTAAGTTTAGACTTAGGAACCCATTAAAAGTATTAATTATTTTAATATCTCTTTCACCGGGTAGAAATTCCCCAACCCATTTTTGGGTCTTGGAGATCTCATGTGCTTTAGCCCCTCCACCAAGTACTTCATCACCTTCATAGATGACAACTCCAGGAAGTCCTGGATCTACTTTTTGAAGACCAAGGATGCGGTCTTTAGTCGTTTCCAAGAGTTCAAGGCTCTAGTGGAAAATATGACAAGGAAAAAGATCAAGGTGCTTCGAATAGACAAAGTTGGAGAGTACACAGTGACTTCACGGGGTTCCCAGGACATGCCCAAGTTTGTATAGGCAAAGGCATGTAGCACAGTGTGTACATATAGAACAGAGTTCATCACAAGGTGTTGGGGAAGATAACACCAGAAGAGGTTTTCACAAGAAAGAGACCGAAGGTTGTTCACTTCAGAATCTTTGGTAGTATAGTATACTGCCATGTGCCAAACAAGAAATGCACCAAGTTAGATCATATTGCAAAGAAGGGGTACTTCGTTGGGCGATCAAAATGAGCCAACAAATGTTCCATTGGTCCAGTAGCAGGGATAGTCGCAGGGACAATCGCAAGGTCAGCAGAGTACTAGTACAGTGACCAGCATGAGCACCAGCTCAAGTACAGGGGATCCAATGAATTCGCAACAGACAAAGCCGCGAAGGCAGGAGGAGGAGTTGGTAGAACCATCCACCACTAGTAGTAGAACCAACAAAAAAGTTCGTCAGACATTGAACGATGCGCAGGAATTTATGAGGGCTCTTAGGACAGGCAAGAGGGAGCATAGACAGCCAGACAGATACCAAGTGTTGGTGTCACAGGTTGTTGAACCTTCCACTTATCAAGAGGTTGCACAACATCAGGTGTGGCAGGATGCCATGATAGAGTACAACTCCATCATGACAACCGATGTATGGGAGGTCGTGCCTAGACCTATGGATAGGTCAGTTGTAGGCTGTAGACGAGTCTATAAGATCAAATACGCTGCATATAATAGTGTAGAGAAGTACAAGCTAGGTTTGTGGCCAAGGCGTATGCGTAGAAGGAAGGTATAGATTGAGGAGCCCTTCACCCCAGTGGCCAAAAATACTTCCATCCAGTCAATGATATCTCTAGCAACATAAATGGGATGGTAGATTCACCAGGTGTACATCAAGACAACATTCTTAAACAGGGTGATAGAGGAGGAGGTATATATGGAACAACCAGAGGGCTTCAAGACACATGAGAGAGGCACACGTGTGCAAGTTTAAGAGAGCGTTATACAGGCTCAAATGATCCGGATTGGATCATTATATTGTTTGTCATCCATCTCAATATATTTGGAGAGGAAAAAGTGCAAAAATCAGCTCACGGGACCATTTTTACTGGCGGGACCCAGTTTGGCAAAATGGGTTCTGAAACCTTCCAGGAGCGTTTTGAGGCATCAAACGATGTTTTTTGGGGGAAAAACTTTGGCGCTATAGCGCTACACCTTTACATGTTGTTCTACACACATTGATCTTTCCAACGGCATAATAAGCGCGTCAATCAGAGTCCATATGCAAAAGTTAAGCCACTCAAAACTTGACCTTTCTATTTTCACACCTATAATTCGTGAGGATGTCGTGTTAGCCCCATTATTCATGGAAAAGGGGCTAGCCACGTGTTTTTGATGTGAAAGACTCTAGCAGAGTCTATATTGTAGCTCTAATTAAGAGTTGATGTAGTCAAACTTATCCACTAATAGGCTATCGAGGTGTGTTATAACCGGGCCACTAGGAGGAAGAGGCATTTCATTCTTTCAAGAGCATTTTGTTCCATAATTGAGCAAAGATAGCCAGGAGAGAGAGGAGGTAGAACCCACAGAGATGATTTGTGCACTGTAGCAGCCTGCGAGCCACAGGTGTTGATTTGGGGTAGCATCGGATGCGCTCTAGCCATGAAAATTGGTGGAGAGGCTAAAACACATAAGATCTCCAAGACCTAGAAATGCTTTGGGGAAATTCCACCTAGTTAGAGAGATATTAAGATAGTTAATATTTTTAATGGGGCTACTAAGTCTAAACTTAGGAAAATTAAAATATTAATGGATATTAATATAAAACTGGGTGAGAATATTCTAAATGACATGGATCAAGCCAAATCTAATCTTAGCCATTGATTAGGGACTTAATCTTGGCCGTTGAAGACTCAATAGGAGAAGTACAAGAGGAGGCTTGAGGGTCAGTTGAAGATATACCAAGATTGATCAATTAGTTCGATTTTCTGGAGCGGGGTTTGCTGAGAAAATTCGAACAAGTGATATGTTGCAACAAGGGGCAGAGATAGTGCCCGAGGATCAGCATAGTGACTGAAGAAGCCGACGCTAAGGCAGCCAGAGTTACGCAAAGGTAGCAGGAGCCACAAAGAGGTAGCTAGAGACTGTGCAGAGGTTGAGGGGCTTGCGTCGGTGACGCAGAAGGCCAAAGAGCTTACGCAGAGAGGCAAAAGGCTGACGCAGAGGGTTCAGGAGCTAAGCTAGGGCTAGTAGGGATGACACAGAGCCTAGGAGAAGCGTTGGAAGGATTTTCGTGGGGCAGACTAGAGCTGAGAGGTTGAATATCTGTCTCTGAGAAGGGGTATTATTGTTGTGTAACAATCTCTTTTGGGTGAGCCATTTCTAGCACCCTAATTGTACTCAAGATTCTACATAAGAAGAAAACCCTCAGAACTATTGCACTAGTTTTGCCGCATTGGGTTTTTCCGGGGACGATTGTCCAAAAATAACAGTGTCCCTTATGTGTTTGTCTCAGTATTTTCAATTGCAAATTTGTATGAGTTAAGGTTGCATTTGTGTTTATTTCAATATTTATGTTGATAAATAACTTGTTAATGGAATAAACAAGTAGGAGACATAAACAAGATAATGTAGTAGGGATTTCTAACGAGTCATACTTGGCAATTTCACCAACAGGCATTACTTCTTTGTACCTACAACCATATTTCCAGATAGAGAAGGAGAGCAAAGCAGCCTCACCTTCCAACGAGGTTTTCTCCTGAAAAGGTTTCCCAGAGCATATCTTGTGTGTTATGTGTGTGTGAGCTATTTTGTCGTTCTCTACTTTTCTGGATAATTTCCATTCGCATGCATGTACTAATTAAAGTTAAATTTGCAAATATAGAAGTTTAATAAAATTGTAATAATGTATAAATTCAGTTTTTTAGTTTATTATGATCAAATCCGTTGTGATGAACTGTCCAATGGAATATCCACGGCAGTTTATGGATCCAAAATAGGCTCTAAGGGCATGGTATTGTCGGATAGGCAGCTACTCGCAAGATAAGTCTTAGAAACACCTCAATTAGATTAATTAGCCAATAATTAAATATTTCCTAAGTCTAACTTAAGGAAAGTGGTTTACTAAATCAAATTAATTAAGGGAAGTTGATTTTGCAGTAGAGACTTCCGGAATTGACAGAGTCAAGGTGATCATATCCATCAATTGAGATATGATCAGGTCGTTGGTTTCCCAACAGAAGATTGTAGGAGCAGGGTCGATGGAGTTGGAGAGATATCAGTTGTGAGTCAAGTAGTTCGACTTGCCCAGTTGCAATGATTCAGCAAGTGCGTTGTTAAAGCTAGAGAGACACCAGCAGCGAGGTATTCAGCAGAGATTTGGAATTTTCCTCAGCAATTTCCAGTTTTTAGAGGCAAGAAGGAGATCGATTCAGTCTGCTGAGAAGGAGGTCGATTTAGCAATGCGAGTTAGCCAATGTATCTAGTGCGAGTTGTCAAAGAGACCACGCTTCAGTTTCTCGTTGTCATATCTATTTCTCAGAGGCAGAGCAAGTGGGCCTAGCATCTATTGGAGGCAGTTTTACTTAGAGGGACGATTTCCCAAAAGTTGTACGAATTTCTCGGGACCAGTAGTGCGCATTCCAGCCAAGCAGTGTGAATAACCTTAGGAAGTGTGAATTAGCTGGGAGAGGCCAAATCCAGTTGCAAAGGGTGACAAAGAGTCTTGGGAGAGGCCAGATCCAATTGCAGAGGGTGACAGAGAGTCTCTAGTTAATTTTTATAGTGGAGATTAGTATTTGTCGAAGGTTTTCCATTATACAGAAACCAGTTGTAATTTCTCAAATTGTTGAATAATAATAAAACCCTCATATGTCACACTAGTTTTCCCTTTGGGAATTTTACAAGGACAATTTGTCCAAAAATAACAGTGTCAAAATTATTGTGTGCGCGCATCATTATCTCAATTCTAGTATTTTATTTTCCGCAACTTATTTTATTGTGAAAAATTAAAGCATGAGTTCATCAATGTTTGTCGTTAATAAATTAATAAAAGACAAATAAACTGCATAAGTTAGGAGATAAATTTATGGTTGCTACAATTCATGGAAAATTCACATCTTGTGGTTTATTTAGTTGAAATTAGCAGTTTTGATTTTATTCAATATTTGCAGTAAATTAATTTGTTGGGACAAATAATCTGTAAAAAGATAGGAGAAATATTACTAGATTAACTACAATAGAATTTTTATAGGTTGAACACAAACTGCAAGACTATTGACCACAAGGTTGACCACAAACTGTAGGCCATTGACTACAGTTGACTGCAAGGTTTTGACCACAGGTTCGAGTTTGACCATCGGTCCGAGTTTGGCTATAGGGCCAAAGTTTAACATAAGTTAGTTATTTAACTAGTGTTGAGTTCTATGTATTTTGGCTAGTTTGACCAGCATTGACTTCTTGTTTGACTAGGCTTGACTAGCATCTGGACTTTGATTATTGGCACAAATTTCAAGATGAATTATTGATTTGTAAACCTTGCTAAAGAATAATTTCTCCTAAAGAAAATTTGTTGGGTTTTCTCCTAAGGTTGGACTTCAGTAGCTTTGGATCTTTGTCAAATGGCAACTAACATTAGAGGAAGTGGGTTTTCAATGGGGAATAGCCATTTTTTGACCCCCAAAGGTGGTCATAGAATAATGTTGAGGTTGTGAGCAAAAATTTTGAGTACCCACATGACACCTACATGCCCTAAATCCACTTATTTACAACTTTACATAGAAAAATAATTAAAATCCCATCATGCAGGAAATTTTAATTAACTAAAAAAATCCTATAAAAACCTAATCAAATTCCGTGACACTTTGGATATTGCCTAGCATTGTAATATACATTGACCCTAGGCGTTCGGACTTCGCACTCTAGCGTTGGAGATATGTGAGTGAAAAAACTCGCTAGTTATTTATCACTGCAAAGTGAAAATAATCAACCAAGTGAAAAAACACTGTAGAGTGGGCTCACTTAATGACTGGGTACCAAGTCCCCTACGATTGTTACAAAAACTTCATCATAGTGGCGAAATCATACAATTCCCTCGTAGGGGTTATGGAATTCAAGAGAAAGAAAGTGTAGAGAAAGGAGAGAGAAAAGGGGCATTAGTGCCTTGTTGACTTCTGGTTTTCTGAAAAAAAATTGTCAAGTGCCCATCTTCATTGGGCAATGGGGTCTAGTTCCCTGCTAAGTACAAATTAGCAAGTAACAGGTGGATCCCATGATGTACAAGTAGTTGATCATATCCTTCATGTACCTGGTTAACACCAGGCCTGATATTTGTTGTGTAGTGAACACCCTGAGCCATTTTATGGTTGAACCAAGCCAGTTATATTGGGTTGCAGCAAAGCATGTGTTGAGGTACCTACAATGTACAGTTGGATATGGTTTGAGATATGTCTCAGGTGGTGAAGTGAGGTTGCAAGGATATGTAGATTCAAATTGGATCGGGGGTGCCTGGGATAGAAAGAGGACCTCAAGGTGTTGCTTCAGCTTGGGATCAGCTATGATATCTTGGTTTAGCACGAAGCAAACTTCTATCACACTCAGTATAGAAGTGGCAAAATATATCGCAGCCAATGCCGCAAGTCAGGAAGCAGTGTGGCTTCCGAAGCTACTTGCAAGACTATTTGACCAAGCGCTTGAGTCAACCATGATATTTTGCGATAATCAAAGTTGTGTCAAGCTTTTGAAGAATCCAATCCTCATGACAGGTCAAAGCGTATTGAGATAAAATATCACTTCATCTAAGACATGGTGCGAAAAGGAGTAGTGAAGCTCCAATACATATCCATAGATGAGAAGATTGAGGAAATTCTCACCAAGCCTCTATCTAGAGCGAAGTTTGTAAACTTCGTAGACAAGTTTGGCATGATGTAGAATGTCTCCTTCTTTGAGAGTGAGTGTCGATGTCTTTGCAGGATCAGGGAGACCATCCCATGAGAAGCCATGTTGATTTGGCTAGGTCATGCTAATTTGACCAAGGGAGATGGATACATTCACATGAGTAGTCATGATAATTTGATTCGACCATGCTAATTTGGCCAAGGGTGAATGGATCAGGGGCAGGCCTTCTCCTGAGAAGCCATGCTAATTTCGCTGGGTCATTCTAATTTGATCGGATGAGCTGGAAACATTTACTTGAGAAGCCATGTTGATTTGCCCAAGGGTAAATGGCAGCAGTTACTCACATTGCCTTCTCTAAGATGAAGCAATCTATATCTATGGACGTGCATGTGAGGGGACACTACATAAACATAGTGAACTCACAAACTTTCCTTGAGAAAGGAGAAATTTCAGCTAAGGGGAGATGTATTTGCAGCTAAGGAGAATACCTCCCTCGCTAGGAGGAAGTGCTAATTTTTTGTAACATCGGGAAGTAATTCTACATAACAAAAAGGGGTCTCCAAGTCGGCCTACAAAAATGGCAAAAAATTAATTTCAGAGTGACATGTCAGCCCAGGAAGTCAAGTCAGCCCATCCAATGAAAGGGTGTATCCCTTGGTTATTTCACCTCAATTCAACAAGTATAAATACAATATGTGATACCTCATTTTTCTCCACCAACGAAGAGTGAGCTTCTTTTGTCATTAGCATTCTTGGATAGTTGCATGTGTGGAGAAAGAGTATCCATTTGACCGAGTTTAACTGGCCATTGACCGAGCTTTTGATCTCTGTTTGACTGAGTTTTTGACTAGGTGTTGACCGCAAACTACAGAACTATTGACCGTAGGATGAGCACAGGGTTGACCGCAGGATGAAGAATGATGACTTCAGTTGACCATAGTTCCAAGTTTGACCGCAAAGCCGAAGTTCAACTGCAGGCTAGTTGTCTGACCAGCATTGACTTCTATGTATTTTGGCTGGTTTAACCACCGCTAACTTGGTGTTTTTTGACCCAGTTGACTAGTATATGGACTTGGATTATTGACACAAATTTCTAGACAAATTGCTTATTTGTAAACTTTGCTGAAGAATAATTTCTCCTAAAGAAAAGTTATTTGGATTTCTCCCAAGGTTGGGTTTCCCAGGGTCAATTTATTGTCTCTATTGTTCATGGTTGTCTTTCTATGATCTTTACTGTTTCCACTGCATTTACTGTTGAGATTTTCTGAAGTGTAATTATTCAATGATAGTAGTGGCACAAAATACTAGTTGAAGATCATTAGGAAATAATTATCAAACAGAAAATAGTATCCTTCATACTTCTTGTAGAAAATTCATCACTAAACAGGTACTAAACATCTTGGAAACAACACCAACAATGTTGTACAACATTACCAAATCTGGAAACAAAGTATAGCACAACTAGTGGCATCTCAAAGGCATTTCTATTATTTCCAATGACGTTTCCTTCTAAAATGTTATCTATGTGTATCATTCTTATTTTCTTACAAGTTATAACACACACACATGCACAAACATAGAATGTGTTTTTTATAAACCATGTTCCCCCACCTACCTATTTTTTAGGGGTAACATTTACAAGTGTTCCCATGATATATAAAAAATTTAGTATTTTGTAAAACTATTGGTTAATTGGGGCATAGATCATGATCAAAGATCATGCCAATTCACCAAGAGGCACGTAGGGTTGTATTTAAGCTTGAGCCTCTCACTTTGTAAATCATCCTACATTCATTATATAATATATATTATAATAATATATATATATATATATATATATATAAATATATATTATATATATATATCTTATGATAAATTGTTGAGTTATTCTACTCCATCTGGTATTAGAGCAGTTTGATCTCCAGAGCGTTTCCCAAATGCCCAAACGTTGTTTCTGATTCTTCAGCCACTCATTCTTCTGCCCTCACCCTTCACTATCTCTGCCATCCCTTTGTCATCGGCCTCACCTTCCTCCGCATCGTACCATTTCCGTTCTTTTGCGCTAATGCCCAACCACTTGTGACCCCGAATTGCTAGCTCTCCACCAAACATTCACCAACTTCCGCCCTTTGCCTTTCGCTCTGTGACTTCGTCCCTCTACCCTTGACGTCGACCGTTGTTCGATCCATCTACGTATCACATCTCTGCCACCGATCCCTTGTCAACCGTGCCTCTGTCGTCCAACCACGCTCTCTAACACCGTTGACCTCTGTCACCATTCGACCTTCAATTTCTTTTTGGCTCCTCGGTATAATCTATACATATATTAATTATTATTACTTGTTATATGATTTATAATTATATAATAATTAATATTTCAATTTTAATAATAATAAATAAATAAAAATTTACATTGGATAAGTATACCCACCTCACACACGCTCAATGGCTTCATCAATGTCAATGGTCGATTTCAATAAAAGACTAGTAGACCTTGAGAATAAGGTGACCAAGCAGGGCGATAAAATCAAATATCTCTAGAACACAACAGAGGAAATAAAGAGTTAGCTCGAGGAAAATAAGAAAGACTCTAAAAAAGATCAGGCAGACCTTTCAGTTAAGGTGGATCAAGCTATGGTGATGTTGGATTGTATTTGTGCCAGCTTAAAAATTACACCCGACCAAATACCCCAGAATAATGAGGCTACTCAACATCTCAATTCTCCAGATTCATCAAGATCATCAGACGCACATGAGAAACCCATGTCTCCGAAGAAAATAGTAACACAAATTTTCACAATAAGCAGCTCGGGAATCAATACCCCTTTTTCACTCCGCCAAAATCGACATATCAACGTAGAGCAAACATTGAGTTACCCAAATTCAACAGCAAAGAAGAATGCAACGTTGCTTGGATCCATAAAGAAGAAGAATATTTCGAGATTTATGATATTAACAATGATGATGAAAAGGTCAGGCATGCTTCCATGAAAATGGAAGGCGATGCATATAATTGGTATATGTGGTGGAAGAAGACGACACTTGCTATCTATTGGAGGAAATCTAAAGATGTGTTTTTTAAAGGTTCCATGGTGTCAAGGAAGAAGAGTTCTTCTCAAGACTCACCAGATTATGACAAAAAGGAGATGTGGATAAATATGCTCGAGAATGGGAGACTTTAGCAACACAAGTACCTGGATTGTCAGAAACTCATCTCATTCAATCGTAGACCTCGGGACTTAAACCCCATCTTCAAGCAAAACTTGAGCTTCATGACATTACGTTGATAGAATTAGCAAGACAAAAAGCAAAAGTTGCTGAAAAGAAATTTGAAACAATGTTGTGGTCAAAGGCTGAAAGAGTATACATGAGACGAAGATTTCCCCGGTCTGCGAATACGGATAACACAAAATATGTTCCACCATATCTTCGTGAAGGAGAAAAAACTAACGTGGAAATGCAAAGGATGGCGAGAAATGGGACCCTAAACATAGGTGTGCCAAAGGAAAAGAAACCAAAAACCTGTATAAATGTGAAGCAACTAATAATTCAGACAATGATGAATCAGACGTTGAAGAAAACAAAGACTCCCTAGAACCCTCTCCAGAACAGGATGACGAAAGAATTCTACAAGTATCATTATTGACCATGACAGGTATATCACAGCCCCAGACATTAAAATTAAAAGGACATATCAAGAAGAACAATGTAATGGTTCTCATCGATACCGGTAGCACCCACAATTTTTTGGACTCAAACATGACGAAGAGACTCAACATTTTTACATTTCCCATGCCCAACATGAAGGTTATGGTAGCCGATGGTAAGAAAACCGAAAAAGAAGGGAAATGCCATCAAGTCAAATTGCAGATTTTAGACTTTAATTTAGAATCTTTGTTCTACATGGTACCATTAGGAGGAGTGTATGTGGTCTTAGGTATCTAATGGTTACAAACCATCGGTACTTACTCTGACAACCATCAAAAGCAGTTTATAAAATTTAAATGGGAAGGGCAGAAATACAAATTATATGGGCTCCAAGCACCTAAGAATCAAATCGTATCATCATCCCAAATGATAAAAATGATTCGAAGAGGAGCACCAGCCTATGTAGTACAATGTCACCAATTAGAAATTTTAACTTCAAAAATTGATCAGTGAAGAAGCACCAGAAGTACAAGAGCTAATTTAGAAGCACTAAAACGTATTCCAAGACCTGCCCATGAAAATGCCTCCTAGTAGAGAAATTGAGCATACTATAGAATTCAAAGCCGGATCAAACCCCCTCAACATCAAACCGTATCGATATCCCCATCATCAAAAAACGAAAATTGAGACATTAATCCAATATCTTTTAAAGTGTGTCATCGTCTCAAAAAGTAAAAGTCTGTATACTACTCCAGTTGTATTGGTGCGGAAGAAAGATGGATCGTTCAGGTTATGCATCGATTATCGAGGACTAAACAAAATAACAATCAAAAACAAGTTCCCAATTCCCTTCATCAATGAAATGCTAGATGAACTACATGGCGCTAGATATTTCTCAAAATTGGACATAAGGTTAGGGTATTATCAAATCAGAGTAAGGTTGGAAGACATACAAAAAACTGAATTTCGAACACATGAAGGTCACTACAAATTTAAAGTAATGCCTTTTGGGTTAACCAATGCACCAGCTACATTCCAAGCCACTATGACGAGTTATTCCGTCCATATCTAAGGAAGTTTGTGTTAGTGTTTTTTGAGAACCTACAACATTTGGAGAAAGTTTTTACACTATTGGAAGAGCATCAGTTCTATGCCAAGAAGTCCAAAGTACCTTTAGGAAGGAAGAAGAAGAATATCTCAGACATATAATATCCAAAGGAGTTAAAGTAGATCCTAACAAGATCAAAGCTATAAGGGAGTGGCCCAAACCAGCTAATATCTCCATGTTAAGAGGATTCTTAAGGTTGACTGGATATTATCGAAGATTTATTAAAAACTACGCGCATATAAATGCACCCCTATCAAACCTTCTAAAGAAGAACTCATTTCGATGGAATGATGAAGCAGGAAAGTGTTTTGAAGATTTGAAGGAAGTTATATCTAATGCCCCTTTGTATTAGTAACTCCAGACTTCTCAAAACCATTTGTAATTGAATGTGATGCTTGGGTTTTGGCATAGGAGCAATACTAATGCAGGATGGTCATCCAATCGCATTCGATAGCAAAAAGCTCAATAAGCACAACCATCTCAAGTCTACATACAACAAGGAAATGCTTGCTATTTTGCATACATTAGCCAAATGGAGACAATATCTCTTGGGAAGTAAGTTCTTAATATGAACAGATCATAATAGTCTTCAACATCTTCTCTAGCAACAGACACTATCTACAGATCAACAAAGATGGACAGAAAAAAATAAATACCTTTGACATGGATAAATTACACAAGAAAGGGAAAGATAACGTAGCAGCTGATGCCTTGTCAAGGAGAGACGAAGAACCATCATTACTCGCATTGTCAGTGGTTATTCTCGAATGGCTTAATGAGATTCGAAGTTAATACGCAAAAAATCCAGAAACAAGGGCTATAATCAATGATCTTACTCAGAATTCAAAAATTGAATGGAAGAACGGTATTCTATGGTACAAGGGAAGAATTTGTCTGAATGTAGATTCCAAATTTAAAGCCAAGGTTCTCAAAGAGTCACATGATTCACTGCCAGTCAGAAGGGAATGAGTAATGATATTCAAAAATATGTAGCGACATGCGATAAATGTCTGAGAAATAAAAATGAAAATATTATGACACCCAGATTACTTCATCCCTTAAACATTCTAAATCAGAAATGGGAGGAAATATCAATGGACTTTCTCGAAGGTTTACCTGTGTCTAATGGTAAGGATAAAATTCTTGTAGTAGTCGACAGACTCACCAAGTTTGCTCGCTTTATTGCATGAGGAAATCGGATTCAGCAAAACAAATCATCGAAATATTTTGCAAAAATGTTTACAAATTACATGGATTTCCCAAGGTTATTGTGAGCGATAGAGATGTCAAATTTAAGGGTAATTTTTGGAAGAAATTTTTCAATCATATAGGAACCTACCTCAACATGAGTTACGCTTACCACCCTCAAACAGATGGCCAAACCGAGGTTGTCAATAAATGTGTGGAAGCCTACCTGCATTGTTATGCTACAGACAAACAAAACATGTGGGCTCAGTGGTTACATCTCGTCGAATGGTGGTACAATTCCACTTACCACACATCAACAAAAATGACTCCCTTTCAAGCTTTGTATGGTTACAAAACTCTGAAATGGAAGGACTTTGCTATCATCGAGACAAAGTTGCCAGCTGTTAAAACCCAGTTAGAAGAAACCCAAAAAGTCGTCCAAACTCTAAAAGAAAATCTGAATAATGCAAGGAATCGTATGAAACAACAATCTGGCCGAAATAGAACCGAGAGAGAATTTGAAGTTGGAGATTGGGTATTTTCAAGCTCCCACCATACAAACAGCGGTCCTTAAAACAAAAAGGGAAAACTAAATTGGCACCAAAGTTTTATGGACCATACCAGATCAACAAAAAGATCAGCCAAGTTGCATATAGCCTACACCTTCTAGATAAAAATCATGTCCACAATGTCTTCCATGTATCCTGTCTTAAAAGGGCACTTGGTGACCATCAATTAGCACAAACAACACTTCCATCCTTAGATGATCAAGGGTGGGTCAATTTAGAACTAGAAGGTATCATATCCACAAGGGAAAAGAAGCTTTGATCGCGAGTAATCAAAGAATACTTGATCAGGTGGGAGGACTTACCAGAAGAAGGAGCTTCTTGGGACACTGAAATGTTTCGTCAACAACATCCGTCGTTACATATGCTTTGAGGACAAAGCATCTTTTTGGGAGGAAGGCAATGCTATATAAAAAAATTAGTATTCCATAAAACTATTAGTTAATTAGGGCATAGGGCATGACTTTGAGGCATGTAGAGTGTATTTAAGCCCGAGCCTCTCACTTTGTAAATCATCCTACATTTATTATTTATATATATATATATATATATTTCTGAGTTATTCTACTCCATCCCATTTTGGAAAATTGTACACATTTCTGTGTTTAATAAAACTTAGTTTACATGTTTTTCAGCTTCTTTATTTCATGCAAATAAGAAATAAGCATGAAAAATTTTACGATGAAAAACTTCAGAAACAATCATAAAGGCATTTATCAAGTCGAATGCTCTCTTGCCCAAGGATGTGTGGTCTACTGGCAAGCAGCAAGGTAATTAACTTTGTGTCAATACAGAGACCTGAGTTCAAAATCCCTAGAGTACAAGTGAGGCCAGATACAAGAAAGGGGTGATTTTAACAGCATAGAAACACCCCTTAGAGTGATTTTGATGGCAGCATTGACAAAGAACAGTTGTAAGTTACTACAAGTACCATTTCCACCGAAAGAATGTAATGACCCGCCTACAATTACAAATAAAACGAGAATATTAGCATGCATAAGGGACATCCATATTATAGCTACATATGTATGAATCATGTGTATTGCACTAGTATACATACTAGCTAATATTGGAAAATGTTTAAGTTTAGGTTACTAAAGCGTTTATCGAAGTAAATTCCTAACACAGCAGAACTATAAGGAATATATTGGATGGAGTCCTTGACATATGTATGATACTCCTTAATCAAAAGAAAATATGAAATACATGAATTATGAAATAAATTTATTTAATTTACAATTTAATTTGATTAAAAATAATTCTAAATAAGGTAATTTAATTAAATTATAAATTAAGTAAATTAAATTGATTAAAAGTTTCTTAATTTTAACTAAATTAAAAAAAAAAGTCAATTTACGTATCATGAAAATTATGAAAGTGCCTGACTCTAAAAGAAAGGAGGAGGATGCTAGAAGGTACGAAACTGACTCCCAAAGAAGGAGATTCAGTGGACTTTATGCCAATGTTCCACCAAGACTCTGGTGCAGGGAGATCCACAAGGGGACGTGTGGTAGTGCCCTCAATACCCTCAAATTTTAGGGAAATTTCGGGGGTCTGGGGGGACATCGGGATATATAATTTTTAATTATATATATATATATAAAATTCAAGTTCATATTCATTGTTCAATAACGAAAACATAAATTTTAAATAGACTAATAGTAATATGGATACCAATACATTGAAAATTGAAATTTGATCCACACAAAATTTAAATTCATAATTGAATTAAATAATGACATACATAGATCCATCCTCATCATTCAATTTGATACATACATCATTCATATGACATACTCATTCTTCATCCATAACATGAGATTCAATAATGAAATATTCAAATACATTGATACATATTATTCATAATTCTACAATCTACATTAATTTAAAAATTAAATTCATCATTCATCATTCTAGAATCTAAATTGAAAGCAAAACATACTAGTAGATTACCATATACTATATGCTAGATACTGAAGTTTTGAGGGGGGCGCCCAAACGCACCCCTTTTGGGACACTAGTGAAACGCACCCCCTTGCGTCTCCCGAAGACTCCCCAAAAAGGGTGCATGGGGAAAAGCAACCCCAGTAGACTCCCCATCCCGGGTGCGTGGGGTGTGTGCACTCGACCCTGGGGGACGCGTCCCCGTGGAACATTGCTTTATGCATATAAGGGAGTTGGGGGAACCTTCCTTAAGGGGCAGTGGTTGGAGAAAAAACTGTGAAAACGAGAAGTAAGATGGAGATTTGGAAGAATTGAGCCTCAATCCTTGGAGTTTTGGGCACAGGGGCAGAAGACCTTAAAGTCCTCTGGCTCTGGGTACTGAAGAGGTTGAACCCAGGTTGGCAGGGTGGATTTGGTCAGATTGGCAACTACAACAACACCAAATCGACTTAGAATTCAGTTCAAATTCAGTAACCAGGTATGTAGCTGTGTATTTAATTAATTCCGCTCAAGAAATTTAAGTAGCTGTGTATTTAATTAATTCCACTCAAGAAATTTATGTTACTATGTATTTAGTTAATTCCACTCGAGAATTTTACTGTATGTATTATTACTGCTTGCTTTATTAGTATCAAATTCCGAAGCTTTCCAAATTCAGTACCTTCAAAGAACTAATGCACAGATGTAAGTTACTATAAGTACCATTTCAACCAAAAGAACTAATGCTTGCTAGACAATGTGTTAAAGAAAAAGATATAAATAAAAAAAGAAAATATAAATAAAGAAAGAAATCCATTTACAAGCAATTGGAAGGCTTTGAAAATACCAGTCTGCTACGATACTGACTAAATTCGCCCTTGCTTGCAAAATCATCTGTCCATATCTCCAATGAACTATCAGATAAAGCCACTCCCACAGTAGGATTTTTCTTGAGCATGCGCTGAAATGCAACATTCATTATATTGGCACAGAAATCATCACTAATGCTTACTGCAACTTCCTTCTCCTTATCAATCAGCCCAGAAGCTGAGCTTTGCTTGACAATTTTAGACATCTTTCCACCATCATCTGCTTGCTTGTTGCTCTTCAAGGACGAATTTGACTCCCTGAATAAGAACTACAAAAAATCAAGAGCAATGACACAAAAGAACGTCAATTCCAAAGAAATCAATTCTTCATAAAACAATACACAAAAAGAACATCAATACAAAGAAATTATTTCTTCACAAAGCAACAGATAATACAAAACAACAAAATTAAATGCCTTCTCCTAAGATAATCAAGGCACATTGATGATTAAACATACCAGCCAGAGAGGCAGTGACTCAAAATGAAGCTCGAACTTGGGGTGCTGCAAAAAGAAAAGCATCTGAAAAGCAAATGGGGAAAAATCAAAGCTTGTCACTGAACAAAAAATGTAATTTATTTGAACCATCAAAAAGCTTTTGAGATGGAAGGATTCAAGAAAGAAAATCAATGTGATAATCCATATGCGTAAAAGAATCTCTAGCCATTACATCAGTTATGCCCTAAAATTGGATGTAAATTATGTGTAATTTGTTGAATAATATAGCTCAGACAAGAACTTCATCACATGTTCAGTGTGAATATGTGAGAAGTAATTATGATATTTTCAAGAAGTAATTCTATTTTGTAAATCACTTAATAAAAAAAGTGAAAGCTTTATATTTAGCTGTTGAATCTATTAGTGTATCTCATACATAACTTATGAGTATAAAGTTGTATCTAATGCATGACTTAAAATAGGAGAAATCTTAGAATAGATTCTCCACTAAGCAAGGTAGAGGCTTTCACACACACACACAAATGAGCAGTTGATCAAAACAGAGAGAGAGAGAGAGAGAGAGAGAGAGAGTGCAGACAGCCAGGGAAGAAGCATTCCTGGGCAGCATACAATTCAAGACAGCAGTCTGTACAATTTCATATGGTCGTACTGACAGATTTGTACAGATCTGTACAATTGTATGGAAAGGTCCATACATACCAAACAAACTGTCACATAGGTCGTAAAGTGGTTTTCTATTGTTTCTGGTTTTTCAAGCAGCATGTACAAGCTCAGTTCAGAGTGCATTTGGTATCCATGCAATGCTGTTTCTTTGCCAGCCAATTTGAAGGAGCACTTATGTGTGTATGTAAATTAATTTTTTTATGCTGCCATTAATTAATTTCTACCTATTGTGTGATTGACGCTATGGTCCAAAATCTAATTTCAGCACTAATTAAATTCAGCCTTGCTTGATTGAGATCATAATAACAATAAATACCTAGGGCTTGAAATTCTAACGTGGTCTTAGAGCATGATCTCTCATCGGGATTGAAGTAGAAAAAACTTCTGATACGCAGAATTATATGTATAAATATTTTATTAAAAAGATGAATAGATAGATGACGATGATTACAATGGGGTTCCTGGCTTAAATACCGCCATGGACACCCTTTGGGAAAGGGCATGATCTTATGATCGTGCCCTTTTGTCTAACTAAACCTAAAATTAAATAATAAACCTAAAATCAACTAATTTTTACATAACATTGCCTTCCTCTTTGAAGAATGCTTTGTCCTCAAAGCATACGCAACGACCAATGTTTGTTAACAAAATGCTTCATTCTCCCAAGAAGCTTCTTCTTCGATAAGTCCTTCCACTTGATCAGATATTCCAAGATGATCAAGGTCCCACCTTTTAAAAGGTCTTGGATTAATCTCTCAATTTCCGTTTTTTGGAGATGTGGATATCGGTATGGCTTGATGTTGATGGGGTCTGACCATGCCTTGACTTCTATTGTATGCTCAATTTCCCTATTAGGCGGCATCTTCATAGCTAGGTCTTGAATTACTTTTTCATGATTCCGAATTAGATCTTGTATCTCTGGTGACTCTTCTCTGGTCATATTTGTATATAACATTTCTAATTGGTGACATTGTACTACATAAGCAGGTGCTCCTTTTCGACTCAGCTTCATCATCTAAGATGATGATACAACTTGATTTTCTGGTGCTTGGAATCCATGTAGTTTGTACTTCTGACCTCCTCATTTGAATTTTATAAATTGTATTTGATGGTTGGCGGCATAAATACCTAAGGTTCGTAGCCATTGGATACCTAAGATTACATCTACTCCTCCTAACGGTACCGTGAAGAACGGAGACTCTAGACTAAAGTCTTGAATCTACAAATTGACATTATGGCATTTCCCCACCTTTTCAATCTTCTTACCATTAGCTATCATCACTTTCATGTTTGGTAAGGGAAATGAACAGATATTGAGTCTCTTGGCCATGGTTGCATCTAGAAAATTGTGTGTGCTTCCAGAGTCGATGAGAACCACTACATTGTTCTTCTTTATGTGTCCTTTTAACTTTAAGGTCTGAGGTTGTGATATACCTTTCATAGCAGATAGTGACACTTGCGGAATACTTCTGTCATCTAATTCTAGTGAGAATTCTAGGGCATCTTCTGATTCTTCTATGTCATAATCTTCACTGTTTGAATCATTGGTTGCTTCACAATTATATAGGTTCTTTGGTTCTTTTCCTTTAGCGCATCTATGTTTGGGGTCCCACTTCTCACCACAGCATTTACATTTACCCTCTTTTATCCTTTGCATTTCCACATTAGATTTTTCATCTTCACGACGATGTGGTGGAACATATCTCGTATTATTTGAGTCCACATACTAGGGTATCCTTCGTCTGGAATATGTTTTTTCCGCTTTTGACCAAAATATTGGTTCGGATTTCTTTTCGGCTATTTTTGTTTTCCGTCTTGCTACTTCTATTGATGTAATGTCATGCATCTCAAGTTCTGCTTGTAAATGGGTTTTGAGTCCTGAAACGTATAACTGAATTAGACGAGATTCTGATAACCCAGGTACTCGTGTTACTAAGGTCTCCCATTCTTGAGTGTATTCATCCACACTTCCTTTTTGTTGTAACTTGATGAGTTTTGAAAAGACGTGTGTTGTTTTTTTCCACCACATATACCAGTTATATGCTTCTCCTTCCATTTTCATGGATGCATGCCTGAGCTTTTCGTCATCGTCATTGATGTCATATATCTCAAAGTATTCTTCTGCTTTGTTTATCCATGCAACATTGTTTTTTTCATTTCCATCGAATTTAGGCATCTCGACTTTTGCCCTTCGCTGGTATGTTGCTAATGGTTGAGTGAAAAAAGGGTGTTGATTGGTAAAGGTATCCCAAAGTTGCTTGTTTGTAAAGGTTGTGTTCCTCGATTCTTGGTGGGGTGTCGCTGATTTTTTTGGCGATTCAACCTTTTCATGAGTCTGTTGACTTTGTTGAATCTGATGAGACGTGTTCTTGATTCTCTTCATTTTCTTTTAGTAGTTATTCGGGTGTACAACTCGTCTTTTTACACAGAATTTTCAGCATTGTTAAGACCTCTTTGATGTCTGCTTCTATTTGAACATGTTGATTTTCCATCTTTATTTCTATTCGATTTGTCATATCCTGAAGATTTTTTATTTGGTCAGCTTGTCCCTCAAGCTTGATCTTGAATTCATCTAATCTTTTACTGACCTCATTGTGGTTGCTATTTATCTTATGCTCCGAGTCCAACAATTTTTTTTGGAAATCCGCCATTGTCATTGTCGACATTGAGCGGGTTTGCGGGGGCGTGTATTTATCTGCCAGCTTAAATTTTTTTTTTTTAATTAATTAATTAAATTAATTAATTTAACTATATGAACATAAGGTTTTTTTTAATTAATTAAATTTAATTAAATAAATAAACTAATATATATATATATATATAACTTTTAATTAATTAAATTATAATGCATTATATATAATATATAATATATATATATATATATATATAAATTAGTGTTATATAACATTATGTGTATCTCACGTTATAAGTTATAACTAATTTAAGTTTTTGCTGCCCTTCGCTGGTATGTTACTAATGGTTGAGTGAAAAAAAGGGTGTTGATTGGTGTGTAGAGGGGCAGGGACGGTGATTCGGAGGAAGATTTTCAAATCCGGAGAGGCAGTAGCAAGACGCTGAGTTATTCACAGGGCAGGGATGCACGAGTACGGGAACGTGAGAGTGCAGGAACTCGCGAGTACAAGAACACGCAAATGCAAGAACGCAAGTGTGGGAACGTGCAAGTGCAGGAATGTGCAAGTGCAGGAACGCGTTGATGCAGGGAACACGAGTGTCGGGGTTGCTTAGGGAATATCTCTGCTAGATTTTCTTGTTGTTTGGATTGCCAGTTGAGCATCCATAGATGTACTCAAATTTCATTGCTGCATAATAAAATAAAACCCTCCCTGTTGCACCAGTTATCCCAAGTTGGGTTTTCCGGGGACATTTGTCCAAAAATAATAGTGTCCTATGTGTTAGTATTTCCTTGCTCAGTGTATATGTTTTATAATCATATTTAATTTGGTGTAGGTTGCTTCAGTAATTTACTTCAATGTTTCAAGAAGAAATCTGAAATAAGTTTGTAATGTAATTTACAATCTAGGTGAAGTAGATTCAGTTGATTGCAGTAGGATTCTTAAGATTGTTAGATCTAGGAATTTTCACACAAGATCCTCCAATGAGAACCATCATTTAGAAAATATTCTTTAATATATGGAAGAAGCATTATGGCATCACTAGTCTATTCCATTTAGCACGAAAACAATAGTCTTGAAGGATGAAGGCATGTAGATTGGTCAAGTTGCAGTTTGCAAGGCAAAATTTAAGTCTTTCTCCTCTTATGAAGGGAAACATATCTTCTATAAGGAGAGAAGCAATCTCATTCAAAGGAAAGATGGCTAGATGGTTATATGAAAGAAATGGTATGCATATCTTCAGTAACTCTTCTCTAGAAGGTAGAATTCATGTCTACAAAAATCTTACAGAAATATTTGGTCGTAAGAATGTGCTCGAAAGTCTTTCATGTGATTACTCGATGCTTGGAAAAAGAGGTTTGGTATGCTTTGGAATAGCTAAAGATCAAGACTCTTCCATAAGATAGCACAACTCAGACATGATGATATTGGTCAACATCAAACATGGACTCCTGAAAAAAGAAAGAGTTGATAATGACAAGTCCAAGGAAGAAGGTATTTCAGCTTGTTCCATAGGCACTTTGATTAAAATCGGAAGCATGGCGAAGGATTTTTGTAAAATACGGAGATAGAACATGCGGAAGGATGTTGATCTCAAAGGAAACAACTAAGGAGAGTTTGACATCTTGACAAAAGGCCATCATGATGAGGTAATTATGATATTGATGTTTTGGTATTAGCTATCTGGTTGGTATATGGTTTTGCTACCTGAAAGAATGTTGCAGAAATACATAATGACAATTGAGGCATGTGTATCTATAACTATTTGTTTTCAACTCAATCCAATGAATACATGGATTGAGTGGATGATTTTGGAAATCGTTGGAGGATTATATGGTCAAGATGTCTACATCATCTTGGGATTGAAAGATAGCAGTACAAAAAGATAACCTAATATTTATGTTTCAATAACAGTGAAGATCACTTTCATGATTAGAGGGATCTATGATTGGCTCAATATAATGTCTTTGTTGATAATGACTAGAGAAAAGTGATATGAAAAGTTGATGGCCTGAACCCTGTCACAGACTATAGAAAATTTGGCTCGATTACAAAAGCTCAATATGATGAGATGCAAAGGGGAGGAGGAGCCCTGCAGCTACTACTTGAAGATTTCCATTAGTAGTTCATGTATCGATAAAGACACACTAAAGAGCTTGTGATTATTACTTCACAATTGAAAGGACGTAAGGAATCTCCTCTATGTTTGAGAGGGACAAAGAAGTCTCCTTAAAATGTTTGAGTAAGGAGAATGTAATTAGATTCGGTCTTCATAATGACTTTTGTAATCATGACATTGTATATTTTATATATAGAAAGAGAAAAAGATTTTTTATTTATTCCAGCACGGGTTTCATGCTCAAATTCTAGGTCAAAGCATGTTCTACATGCTTCAAGGGCTTGTTAAGTCAAAGAAGAATTTTTGTCATGTATTATAGTCCCATTTGAACTTGTAACAAAAGAAAATTAATATTTTTGAGTCTAGAAATCCAATTTATCCTCCAAGACCAAGTTGGCCCTCCCAAGGAGAAGTTGGCCTAGAAGAGGCCTATTCGACCCCTCAAGAAGTATTCTTTCTAGGTTTTCCCCTTGGAGGAGTTTTGCCCTGGCTTGGAGCCTATATATTATGTACTTGGTCCTTTTGTTATCTTCACTGTTTTGGTAATTGTTTGATGAAGAAGAAATAGAAGTAATAAAAGGCCAATTAATATCACAAGTAATTATCAAGTGAATAAAGTCAATTATATTCTATAAATTCTTTGATTTCCAACATGGTATCAAAGCTAAAGTGAACAAAGGAGATTGGATGATAACATCTTAGTTGGCACCTTTGTTGAAGAGAAATATAGAAGTAGTCATCTACTCTTTCTTCTTAATGGCAAGGTTTATGAAGAAAGGTTTTAAGTCTCTTGGGAGCCTCCTTGTAACTATCAAAGGATACATCTTGAAGTACATCTCCAAGCTAACAAAAGAAGTAATGGATGGAAGTTTCTTCTCGAATCTCCACTCTTGCAAGCTCTTTTAAGGATGATAATGCATGGGTTATAGATAGTGCAACTTCTAGACATATGACAGGCGAATGTAGTCAACTCTAGACTTTAACAAAAGGAAACTCTTCTCATTCAGTCGAACTTGGAGATAAGAAGAGCTACCCAATCAAAGGGATTGGAAATACTTCATTGGAGCTAGAGATCGGTTGAAGCATTCATATCAATAATATATTCTAGGTTCTAGGTTTGAAGAAAAATTTGCTTTATATTTCTTTCCTAGAAGATAAAGATGATAGGATTGCTTTTGTTGATGGCAACATACTTGTTTGGGGTAAAGGCTCTAGTAATGAACATGCTAAGATAATTGGGATCCGTGAGGGGACGTTGTATAGACTTCGTACACCTATTCCTCAAGCTTTAGTACACTTTGATGTTAGCCCTTCTGAACTATGGCATAGACGGTAAGGAAACCTTCACTATAAGGTGTTGCCATCTCCGAATCAAATAGTCACTGGCATCCTTGAATTCAAGCAAGAACATAAAGGAATTTGTAAGGGATGTGCTCTAGGCAAGAATGTGAAGAAACCATCTGCAAGAAGTGATACAAGATCCAAGGAAATCTTAGATCTCTTACACTCTGATGTGTGTGGACCTATGGAAGTAAAATCCCTTGGAGATCATCAATACTATGTGACATTCATTGATGACTACTCTAGGAAAACATGGATATATCTCCTCAAGAACAAAGATGAGGTATTTGAGAAATTTCAAGAATTCAAGAATGAAGTAGAAAATCTGACAAAAAGGAAGATAAAGACCCTAAGATCTAATTAGGGTGGAGATTATACCTCCAAAGAGCTTAAAGAATTTTGCAAGGAAGCATGAATAAAGAGGGAGCTTATAGCATTTTGCAAGTGTTGTAGCATTTTTTGGTTTTGGTAAGTTAGAACCAATTAGTCAAAAATGAAAATATATTTCAAAAAATGTTAAGCTAGGATATGGACAATAAGAATACTAAATAAAAAAAATGTTAGGAAATATTTTGATAAATATGTCCATATCAAATAAAATGTTAGAATAGATGCCCTAAAAAATGAAGGCAAAAATAAAATGTTAGGTTAGAAAGAAAAGCAAAAAATAATGAACTCTGAAAGTGTTGCAAATCTAAATGCAACTACTTTAGTCTAGTTTACTTGTGCAAATAAAAGTTGTGTGCGGTTTGTTTAAAATGCCACACTAGTTTATATAATGCAGTTATACAGTTTAATCATGATTGGATTTGTATTAAAATTTTGTTAATTGGTAGCAATAGGTAAGCAAATAAAATTGGCTCAACAGTTTAAACTGAGCCAATGAGGAAATAAGGAATAGAGGTAGATTAGGCATATAAAGGAAATGTTGAGTTGCTAGCTTAAATGCACTCTCAAAAATAAGCGAAAATGTTAGGAGTAAAAGGGGTAGTTAGACATGTGAAATGTAATTGAAGCATCAAATGTTTTTATCCTAAGCTATAACATTGGAAAAATATACATTTGATGATGGGTTTTAATTAACTTAAAGTTTTAAAAGTTGCAATGTTATTTCATAAATATTTCCACTCATCCATTTATTCGCCATAACTCGCAGATGTCACATTCGCCCTCAAAGTCATGACCCCACCATCACTTCCGCTTATGTGTTAAATACCCCCCACCTCACCTTTCATCCCGCATGAGCACCCAATATCCGATGGCCCATGTCCCTCCTCGACCCTCATTCACTGTCCAAACTTTATCGGCGAGGGTGGAGGGGGGGATCTAAAATGGGCAATTTCCAATGCCCCCGACATAAACAGCCTTTTCCACTTTTTAGTGTTTCGAGACTTAAAATCGTGAAACTACTTACCACCTCACCTTACCCCCGAACGTGGTATATCAAGTTACCGCCACTCCACATCGCGCTCCATGTCACACTCCACCTCATGCCTACCGTCCAATCAACTATTGCCTATATGTTATCCATTCAATGCCATTCCCTTGAATTTATGATGCAAAGACCCATTAATTAATCTCGTTGGGTTATTGATGCAAAATTCAAACGTTCATTGCCACCCCCGCTCCGTTTTTTCATTTATAAAACATTAATTCATGAGAATAGTTACACAACCCATTTCTGCAACTAAATTGATCATTGAAGGTTTCTTGCCTACAGCTCAACCACTGTCTGACATTACGTAATTATTTGTCTTGTTCAGGAAGCCGACATCTAGGTCCACTTAACTCTTTTGTTAGTTATCTGTTTTTATTGTAATCACTCTCTTTCGGACCAATTTCTGTCATTTTCAGTCTGCAATTTGTTTGACAAAATGCCTCCCAAGGGAAAAGAACTTGCACAAGTCCCAAATCCTCTGATTCATCCACAGGTCGACTTCCATCATACCCCATTAGTCGAAAGAAATTGTAAAATCATTGACGCTTCTTCTCAATTTGATTTATATGAAATATATTGATGGATGGAAGATCACCTAATTGACCAGACAGATGAAATAGGAGTCTGGGATTCCTAATTGCCTCACTACATTTTCCCTCAAATACACAGAGCACCTGAATTTGTTAGAAAATGCCATGAATCTTATGATCCTCGCCAAAGAGTGATTATTTCACCCACAGGAGAAATCCTCTATTCAATTAATTATGATTCCATTGAAAAAATGCTACAAGCCCCTGCTACTACACCAACCCATCCTTTTTCCAATGAAACCTTGATAGAAGCCTATCAAAAACTAGACTTTACTAAAAGATCCCAAACCCTTGAACTCTTTCTAGCTATTGATAGTCCTCTGCCTAAAAGAAACCCTCCTTATGATTCAGCCATGTTCCCTGATAGAACTAAGCAAATCACCGCTATTTTGTCCTATCTGCTTGGTTATAACTTTGATCAATATGTGAATGAAGCCATCCTTGGTTTCTTATACATCTTTTATGTTGATACCAAACCCACTGTTATTTATGATTTCAGTCATTTCATAGTTGAAGCCATACATGAGCAATTTATCAAGTTTAATATTGAAGAAGTATTCAAGTATGCTTCTTGTTTACCTTTTAATATATTTTCAGGGAGACAAATTCCAATTTTCTTTACAGAAGCTAGATGAGGAAGGAAATCAACAACCAGTGATATTCTGGACTTCAATGGGGATGAAGGAGAAGGACGAGTTTACATATAAACAATTCATAGAACTATTTATCCATCCAGCTATCAGTGTTATGAGCAGCACTCTAGTACCAAGGATCAGTGAGGAGATTGTCAAAGTATTACAGTTGGTTGATCAAGCTGCAACAGGGGATTGGTATTGCTACCAAAAACTATACAAAGATCAGGGTTTATGGTTGTGAGATTCCACCCTACAAAGTACAAACTGCCCAAGTACATGCCTATCAGAATCTTTGCACTGGAATATATAAGGCAAAGGTTAAATGCAAATGAAGTGCACTTTGAAGCTGCAAAGAAGAAATCACAATTCAAGTTGAAAGCCCAAGTTGGTCCATTCACCTGTAACACTAGGGCTGCAGGAGAGGAAGCAAACAACTTACTAAAGGAGATATGTTGAAGTTTCTAAGTCTACTTAGTTAGAAACCCTCCATGCACTTTATATGATTTATTCCTACCTGCTTGTTATGTTACTTAACAAATTATTTACAATGTAAATACTGAAAATAAACACTAGTGCATACTCAACATATTACAAATCAACAAATTAAGGAAACAGAAACAATCACACCATATGACACCATTATTTTTGGACCAATGTCCCCGGAAAAACCTAATGTGGGAAAACTGATGCAGCTATCTAAGGGTTTTCTTATTAAGCAATATCATAGTACAATCTGGGTGTCGAAACTGGCGTACTCAACAGAGAATTTCCTTGGCAGTAATACCCAATGTTTTAAGACTCCGACTCCGACTCCGACTCGGCCGAGCAATGACTCAGACTCCGACTCCGACTCGGTAATGACTCGGCCGACTCGTTTTCAATGACTCGGTCGTTGTAAAAAATACATTAAATATTTAGTTTTTTTGATAAAAAAACATAATTTTAAAGATTTTCATTCATGTTTCCAAACACACAACATTATAATATAGATGGAAGACAACATATGATCAAAGTAGGCTCATGAACCAATCCATTATATCAAAATGGTACCCAATGGCAATACATAGTCAACTGTCATACATGATGAAAGACTCAAAACCAAAAACACATAACCAAGGAGGCTAGAAATGGCCTCTACAAGACTACAAGTCTACAACAAAAGTACTACTGGCCATAGCTACTGCCAGAGGAGCCAAGATCATGTCGATCAATCTCTGGATCATCATCATCATCAGAGTCAGAGCCCCCTGCCCATGGCTCCTCCTCATCATCATCATCTCCAACTGCAACTGTAGATGTGGTACCAGTAGATGCACGCTGAGATAGAGTAGCTATGTGGCTGTGCTTCTGTCGTGGCTCAGGCTGAGAAGAGGAAGCTGGAGTCCTTGCCGGCTGTGAGACTGACGCTGATGGATCTGCATTCAACTGAACATGTTGAACTGCAGTTGATGTCTCCAAATCGATATCTAAACCAAGATCCTCATCAGGATCAAACTCTGCTGGACAACTCTCCACTACCCAATCTGACGTTGGATCAATGTCTTCCAACACAATGGGATCTGAATCAGGTCTTTTGTTCAGCAAATGGTTTTGTCTGAGCCGAAGGTTGTATTGGACATAAACTAGATCATTTAACCGTTTTTGATCCAAACGATTTCTCTTCTTTGTGTTACTTGGGAGCAGGAGCAAAAACGGGAGCGAGAGCGACATTTTCAGAAGCTCCTGGTTTGGGAGCGAATCCCAGAGGAGTTCGACAACCAATGCCACTAACATCAAGGTACATAGAGGGATTGGTGCTCTTGATTAAATACGAGTTTCATACCCTAATACATGACAAAATTC
>APFE030571460.1:58251-83816 GCA_000404065.3 Pinus taeda
CCACCATCTAGCTATGTAATCACAAGCAGTCTCCCTCAATTCTTTCTTCCAATGGTCATCTAAAGTGGGCTGCATTTGAGGTCTAACAATTTCAGGACCATGTGCATCTGATGGAGAGGAGGCCGGAGAGAAAAAACTTTTGATAGTCACATCACGGTCACCCTCTCTCATTCTACCCTTTCCCTTATCTTGACTAGGAGGAACATATCGGAAAGGATTGGATGCATTGGTTTGAGGGATAGAGCAAGAATCCTCAAAATCATAATGGGGGTTGGCAGCCATCATTCTTTGTATATTCCTCTTCCTCCCAATTTCAACCTGTATTTCTTTTTGCCTAGCCTTATCTTGTTTAAATTTCTCAATGCTAGCCAACATAGCCTGCCTAACCTCCCCAAGTTCAGGTGATTCACATGGGGTAATTTGGCCTCTAATCCCTGCCAAGTGTAGCTTCAGCCTATTAATGCCCCCTGGACCATCCTTAATTAACCTATGGCAAAATTTACAATGCATTGAACTATCAACCATTTCAACATATGCCCATGCAGGATCTCTTGCTTTAGGTGCCATTTTTGGAATAGGGAATGAAAGCAAACAATCTGAAAATGAAAAAAAAAAAAAAACACAAGGTGGAGAACAAATTTACAACATATCATCACACAGCCAGGCCTGAGATAGAACAATATAAAATCTGTTGGAATGGGCAAAGAACACCCTCCAAGAGGCTGAAGAGCAGGCAGTTTCTACATCAAACGTGCAAACTCCACTTACACAAGAAAAGACAGCCAAGAGAGGGAGTGAAGAACAGTCATCCCCTACAACTGAAGCATCAACCCAGGGTTATAGGATTGTGCACAAAAAAGAGAGACCTAAAATCTTTGTGATTGTAGGTGCAACACATGAGTCTCTGAAAACCACATTTGATGGACATGGAGAGACTATGCTCCATACATAGTCGGGTGCACAGTCTACACAGTCCCCAACTCATTCCACTACTTCTCAGGAACAGCAGGGAACCCAAACCATTGGAAGCACTCAAAAGGACAAGGAGGAAGACATCATTCATGTTTTCAGTGAGATCAAAAAGTAGAATGAAGAGTTGAAGTTGAACACCCACACACAATTCTGGAAACATTCCTCCAGTTCTCAGGCCAGACTTCTTTCAGTCTTTGACTCTGAGAAGGGTAAAATGCACTTGGCTTATCTGCAGGCTCAGGTTCCACAACATAGGACTGCTGCTCAATATCAAAAATAGACCTATTTTGAGTTCAATGTGAAGGATGTGCATCCAGTTGATCAAATTGAGATGCACAAACAAACTGGGCAGATGATTGCTTCCACCTTGACAAACACTACCATGAGTTTTTCAAAAATGCAGGTTACCTTGGCCAACACTCAGTCATAGCTTAAGTTGGAGAAAGTCTCCTCATTAGCAAAGGATACCAAGATTCAATCCTTGGAGAATCTAGTGCTAAAGATGGGATATGATCCCTCAAACATAAATGTTGCAGAAGAGCTTATTAAGAAAAAGAATGTTGAAGTTGCAGCATTAAAGAAGCAGCTGAAATTGCCAGCTTCTGAGGACCCAATGGCCAAAAAAATTGAGGAGACAGAACTCAGAAGTCTGACATGATGAAACTCATCGTAGAACAAAATTTGCAAATAAAACAAATGGAGGAGCAAATGGAAAAATTGGTCAAGGAGAAAGAGGAAGCTATCAAAAAGGCTCAAATTCAAACTCTAATGGATAGTACCCCTTGCAGTGATCTCTGTAACCAAGATTCCCACTTCAGCCACAAAATCAACTACAGGTGCAGCAGAAGGAGCTGTTCAGAACCTGTCTATCCAAACAGGGGAAATCAAGAAGCTGAAGGATAAACTTAAGGAATTACAGCTTCTGAAGTCAGTGGCAGACAGTTCACATGCAGCTGAGTTGAACAGAGTCAAAGGTCAAATTGAAGTACTACAAAGGGAACTCAAGGAATCTTTCATTGGAAACAAATTGGGTTTAGAAAAGGAAATATTGTGGGAAGGAATTATAGAATCAATCAAGGATACTTGGCCCTATATCAAGATAGTGTTTGATCAGAAGGATCTCTTGGAGAAAGATCAGGAAGCAGTTGAAACTATTACTAAGCAACTTGAAGATATGCCAGAAATTGCCTCTGATATAATCAAGTTCCTAAACTCCAAAGACAACTATGAACTTGAGGAATTAGGCATAAGTGATAGAATAACAACTATATTGGAGGTAAAGAAGATCATCACCAAGAAAAACCTCAACCTTCAACTACAAAAAAAGTGCAGCAATATCAATACCATAGTTCAGAGGCTTTTCAGCAGGATAGAACCCTTGACCAGCAAGGGTTTACCCTCCATGCTTGTGATTAATGACAAATTGATGCCAATTGAGGATTATGTTCAGAAGCTGACAGAGGTGGGCAAACATGCAGCGTCAATCTCAAACATAAGAGATTCAGCAACTCCAACACTTATAGTAAATACACTCAGGGATACTTTCTTTATTTTTAATGAAATCAGACACATATTTCTAGTAAAACCCACTTTTACTAAATATACAGAGATGGATGAAATCTATAGAAGAGTAATTAAGCTATCTATCCCAGAAAAGAAATGTTGGGAAGAGTTGACAGATTTACTTGAATGAAGGGTGATCTAACAGCATTCAGTTTTTGGAGGAACAGTTAGCTAGCTTCAGCAATTTTCAGTTTTTCCAGCAACAGTGATCAACACCTCGGCACCAAAATAGTGCCAGATCCACTAGCAGTTTTTATTTTTGATTTTGTAATAATCTATTTTTGTAAGAACAGTTTAGAACATTTTCTTAGTTCTATTGTTGTATAAATAACTCTCTTCATGAGTTATCAAGGGTTGCACCCTTGAAGAAGTATTTTTAAGCCTCAAATGTACTTGATTTTTCTGGATCATTAATATAAAAGCAAAGAATTCTGAATTCTGATTTACACAATTTCGTGTTTCCTATAAGTTTTTCCAGTATTATTTATTATGTTTTTCTTCATATTCTTATGTCTTACAGAGATAACTAGGTAGGAATAATTGGGTTTCAATCTATTCCTATAAGCTTCTGAAGTGATAAACTGCAAAGAGAATGAATTAACAAACTGTTTGTTTAATTAATTCCCTCTAAATCAATAAATCATCAGCATCTTTTGTAAGCTTAAGCATATTCTGTTAAACCTTCTGAACATAGTTTAAAGGTTTTCATACTTATTATTATTTAATTTTCAATCTGAAGACTGTGATAATCATATCATTTCTCTGTTTCTGCTCACCACCATCTTACAAGCTAAAAGCACTATGTGAATTTTAATGGCAGCCCTCTGTTTAGATATTAATATTATTCAAAAAGTTAAGCCACTGTTTAAATCTATCTCCTACATTGGTCCCTCAAATTAAAACAAAACCCCCAAAACAATTATCTTAGATGCCCTGGCATGATAGCTGACCATTATCATCTCAAAGATACAACAGCAAGGAAGCAGGCGAATGTAGTCAACTCTAGATTTTATTAAAAGGAATCTATACTCACTCAGTCGAAGTTGGAGACAAGAAGAGCTACCCACTCAAAGGGATTGGAAATACTTCTTTGGAGCTACAAATCAGTCGAAGCATTCATATCAATAATATATTCTAGGTTCTAGGTTTGAAGAAAAATTTGCTTTATATTTCCTTCCTAGAAGATAAAGGTGATAGGATTGCCTTTGTTGATGGCAAGGTACTAGTTTGAGTAAGGGCTCTAGTACTGAACATGCTAAGATAATTGGGATCCGCGAGGGGACGTTGTATAGACTTCGTACACCTCTTCCTCAAGCTTTAGTACACTTTGATGTTAGCCCTTCTGAACTATGGCATAGAAGGTATGGAAACCTTCACTATAAGGTGTTGCCATCTCTAAATCAAACAGTCACTGGCATCCTTGAATTGAACTAAGAACATAAAGAAATTTGTAAGGGATGTTCTCTAGGTAAGAATGTGAAGAAACCATCTGTAAGAAGTGATACAAGATCCAAGGATATCTTAGATCTCTTACACTCTAATGTGTGTGGACCTATGGCAGTAAAAACATGGATATATCTCCTCAAGAACAAAGATGAGGTATTTGAGAAATTTCAAGAATTAAGGATGAAGTAGAAAATCTGACAAAAAGGAAGATAAAGACCCTAAGATCTAATAATGGTGGAGAGTATACCTCCAAAGAGCTTATAGCATTTTGCAAGGAAGCAAGAATAAAGAGGGAGCTAATTGTTCCCTATAACCCTAGACAAAATGATGTCACTAAAAGGAAGAACAAAACAATCTAAGAATGTGTTAGAGCCATACTTCATGACCAAGATCTCCATAAGTTCTTATGGGGAGAAGCATTTATAACAGTTGTCTACTTGGAAAATCGAAGCCCTCATAAAATTCTCAGTAATATGACTCTAGAAGAAGCATTTATAGGAAATAAGCCTAGTGTGGATCATGTTTGAATATTTGGATGTCTAGTTTATATGCACATTCCAACGAACAAGAGGAAGAAATTAGATCTTACAAGTACAAAAGGCATCTTTGTTGGTTATAGTGCTTCAACAAAAGCATACAGAATATACATTAAAGAGGATTGTTGTATTAAAGTAAGCAGTGATCTTTGATGAAAATGTAACTTACAAGAGATCCAAGGATATTACGGTTGATTTTGATGAAGAAGAGGTACCCATTTTTGAGGAAATCTCAAAGGATGACAATGTTCAAGATCCTATATCTATTCATGAAGATGTTGAAGGATGTTATTCCAGAAACTCATATGAGACCTGCTTGGTTGAAGACAACTCTACAAGTGGCAGAAGAACATGCAGTAGCTAAGGGAACTTTAAGAGAAAGTAAGAGACCTAAATTGTATTCTAGTTATGCAGCTTATATGACTAAGCTCATTGAGGTTGAACGCTCCTCCTATGAAGATGCAATTGAACATCAAGAATGGAGGAATGCAATGCAAGAAGAATACCAGTTGATTATGAAGAATGATGTCTAGAAATTGTTCCTACACCAAGTGACAAAGCTATTGTCACTTCCAAATGGATATACAAGATAAAGCAGGCAATGTATGGGAGCATTGATAAGTATAAAACTAGATTTGTAGCTAGAGGCTTTTCACAAAAGAAAGGAATTGATTATGAAGAAACCTTCACTCCTACAGCAAGATATACAACTATTAGGTCACATGTTTCCTTGGATACCACTATGGGATGGAACATTTATCAAATGGATGTTAAAACAACTTTTCTGAATGGGACCATTGATGAAGTGTATATTGAACCACCTCAAGGATTCAAAGTCCATAAGAGGAAGACACACGTATGTCGATTGAAGAAGGCTCTATATGGCTTGAAACAAGCACCTAGAGCATGGTATGCTAGGATGGATGCGTACGTATTGAGACTAACCTCTAAATCAAAGTGGTAAAGGATGAACCCATCATCATACTTTTATATATGGATAACTTACTTGTTACAGGTGTGGAACATCAAATTCAAGAATGCAAGAGGCAATTGGCAGCTAAATTTCACATGAAGGATCCTGGACTTACGCATTATTATTTGGGACGATAGGTTTGGCATAAACCTAGTGAAATATATCTTGGTAAAAGAAAATATGTGATCAAGATATTACAAAAAATTGGCATGATGGATCGTAAGCCAATGACAACTCCTATGATTACCAATCTAAAGAAGTTGAGGATTTCATAATCTACTCTGGTGGATCCTACATGCTATAGACAGTTGTTTGGCTCTTTAATATATCTTGTGAATATTAGACCTGACATTTGTTTTGCAGTAACTGTCCTCAGTGAATTTCAGATGGAGCCAAAGCATGACCAACGAACAGCAGCGAACCATATCCTATGATATCTTCATGTGACAATGCATCACTGCCTTGGGTATGTTGGTAGAGATACGACTATTGGGATATACATACTCTAATTGGGGTGGCAATGAGACAGATGGTAGGAGCACTACTAGTGGATGCTTCAGTTTGGGATCTTCCATGATCTCATGGATGAGCAAGAAGCAAGATATTGTTCCTTTGAGTAGTGTTGAGGTCAAGTACGTTGCTACAAGTGAAGTTTGCAGAGAGGTTGTTTGGCTTAGAAGTTGCTATTAGAGTTATTTGAAGGATCATTAAGCCCTACAATTATATATTGTGACAACCAAAGTTGCATAATGTTGACAAAGGAACTAGTGTTTCATGCTAGGACAAAACAATATTAATAGTAAGTACCACTATATAAGAAGCTTGGTACGAGATGAGGTCGTGAAGTTACATTATATTCCTAAAGATGAATAGGTAGTTGATATTTTTGACAAAGGAACTTCCCAACAAGAAGCTTGAGTACTTAAGAAGTGAGCTTGGTTTGGTAGATATCTCCAACCTGATCAAGAGGGAGTCATGATGGACATTATAATCTCTTCTTCATGTGTCATGCACTAGTCCAGGACTAGCCATGAAGAGAGAATGGGGTCCAGAGGATTGGATAAGCATCTGATATTGGTACTTCTTGAGGATTGGAAAATCCAAGATAGAAGAAATCTCATAGACTAGTACTCTTTGAGGATGAGGAAGAGTGTCCAAGATAAGAGTAGACAAAGAGGACTGATATTCTTTGAGGAATGGGAATCCAAGATAAGAATAGTCCTAAAAGGACATACCTAGTGAACATCTAGATGGGATATGTGCCTTTAGAGGTAGTGTGGTGTTTCACGTAAAGCCTCCCAGCATTATGCTATCATATAAGCAGAGCTTGTCAGTTAAGGCCTTGTTGACAATGTTGATTGTGATATTCATGCTTAAAAGATGGCTTATCAATCCAACTCTTCTTATGAGGATACTTCAATTTGAGAATCCTTATACCACATGATAGGATTATGAATGCCTCACTAGTTAAGAGGAAGTGTTGGAGAATGTAACTAGATTCAAGCATGGGTTTCATGCTCAAATTCTAGGTCAAAGCATGTTCTTCATGCTTCTAGGGCTTGTTGAGTCAAAAAAGAAATTTTGTCATGTATTATTGTCCCATTTGGACTTGTTGTAACAAAAAAAAATTATTATTTTTAAGTCTACAAAGCCAATTTATCCTCCAAGACCAAGTCGGCTCTGCCAAGAATAAGCCAGCCTAGAAGAGGCCTATCTGACCCCTCAAGAATGTTAAATTTTTCATCAATTGTTCTATGTTGCAACTATTACTTCAACAATATCCAATAGCATCCACTTTTAACAATTTCCACTTCTTCAATTTAACCAATGACAATAGAGCAATAGTAGATAAAACCATTACTCAAATGCACAATGAAAGACAGCCAAGAAACAAGAGACACAATATTTGGTCAATGACCAAGAAAAACCCCACTAAGGGGAAACCCTTGCAAATCTTCTTCTATTAGATTGTCTTCAAATGTTCAGCAGAGAGAGTACATCATCCAAAAATCAAAGTCAAACTTTGACTAGCCAATATCCAATGTCAATATCCAATATCCAAATCAGAGACAAAGGATAGAGATGAAGTTAACAATAATCAAATCTGATCCTTCTACAAATCTGTCTCGATCAACAATAGTCAACAGCAGCAAAGTCAACCCTAACTAGTCAATAATCAAGGGTCAACATAGTCCTCTAGTAAGTCAATCAAGGGCAATCAAACTAGGCCTTAAAAGATGGTCAAAGTCACCTTAAAACAGTCAATCAAATTTGGTCAAAGTCTGCACTTCTTGCTACAACAAACCTATGGTTAGCCCTAAGGTCAATGTTGGTCAACTAGCCCAGATTTCCTTGATCTTTGTGCCCTCCAATGTGGCCTTAAGAAACGTTAAAATTCCACCCAAAAATGCAATCAAAGGAGGTCAAATACACCCAAGTCAACATTGGTCAATGCCCTACAGTAAGTCTAAAATTCGGCCAATCTAAAAAAGCCACCAGTCCCTCCGCACATGTGAGAGATTCCTTCCAATTCTAAGTTGTACGAACCAATAGAATGAGGAGAGAGAAGATATGTTGTGAGTTGATGAAGTGCCAAATGAGGAGGACTCATCTTGTATTTATATGCAACTTGATGGGTGTCATTTTGTCCATGAGATGTGTCATTTGACCCAAGACCGACCTTGACAATTTTGTATTTGTGGGCTTGACCTCAAAAATCCACTTTTCCTTATCCAAATTGAGTGCTTCAAAAGTTAATTTTGGTCCTCTCTAAAAGAGGAATTCAATACAATGATTATCTCAATTAAATGAGTTGTCCAAACTGGAATTTTTCCTTAGTTGCACAATTTAACACTCCCTCTCAACTAGGGAGAATTCCACCTGCCAATATCTCACCATCGATCATCATGCCATAATGTACCATTTTTCTTGTCTCTTCTCATCTCATGTTGAACATTCTCAAATCTAAAGAAGGTTGTTGGGGAGCTCCAGCTACCACCCTGACTATATCACCATCTGGGAGACTATGCTACCACCCGAAATCATCATCATCATTTAGAGCCATAGCTACCACCCAGAACTAAAGACAATGGGTAAGATCAACCTACCCCAGTGTGTAGGGATCACACTTTATCCCAAAGTCCTTGACAATAGGTGAGATCAACTTACTAGAGGTAAGGATCACACTCTACCCTATTGTCCCTGATCATCCATCTTAACCCTAAAGAGTCAGATCATAGAACACTTACATCCACCAACTTGGGCGAGAACCACCTACTACAAAGGGTAGGGATCACACTCTATCTCAAGTCCCTCAACCCATTGGCCAGATGGGAGAGGTTATCCCACGGAGTGGGCAGGACGTTAACTGGGGCATACTTTGACTAGGGGAGATCCCAGGTCTCAACATCCTGTTGGTCACAAGTCTCTGATCCCCAGGAGCCCTATAGCTCCATTCCTCACCTTGGAAGCTCAACCAAGTGTGGAGAGCACTGTTTAGTGTTCTTGATCAGCCTGGACCCTTATTCGAAAGGGTCATCTCAACCAGTCCAAACTACTCTATTTGAAGGCCGAGAACTTCCCTTTCAACAAAGCCTTAGTGAGGATATCAGCTATCTACTCATCTGTCGAAATGTGGAGGAGTCTCACAACTCCTCTCTGGACCATGTCACGGATGTAATGATATCTAATCTAGAGATGCTTGGACTTGTCGTGAAACACGGGATTCTCTGACAAACGAATCCCACTCCTGTTGTCGCAATAGATGATTGCCTTATCCAAAACCTGCTCAAACAACTCTCCAAAAAGCTTCCTCAACCAAATTGCTCCACAACCTGCTAGGCTGGGTGCAATATACTCGGCCTCAGCAGTGCTAAACGCTACGGATTTTTGCTTCCTACTCATCCACAATATCATGGTGGATCCCAGACTAAAACAACATCCGGAGGTACTCTTCCTATCGACAACATTGTCAACCCAATCTACATCTATATATCCATGTAGTCTAACATCTCCACCGGCGTATCTCAATCCATGGTCAGTAGACCCATGCAGATATCTCAATACATGCTTGGCAGCAACCCAATGTACGTGGTGAGGCTCAGTCATAAACTGGCTCAAAATGTTAACTGCGAAGCATATCTCAGGTCAAGTGTTTACAAGAAACATTTGAGCACCAACTAGTTGTCTACATTTAGAGGGGTTTGCTAGGTACAGTCCAACAACCTCTCCACACAGCTTCTTGAAATTCATCACCATAGGTGTAGGCAAGGATTTGCACACAACCATGTCAAATCTTTCCAACAATTTTACAACATATTTTCCTTGTCAAAGGAAAATATCGCCAAGATTTTGCCATACTTCTAGTCCCAGGAAATAGTGCATCAAACCAAGGTATTTCATCTCAAATTTGGAAGCGAACTCCCTCTTACATTCTAGAATAAGAGGGTCTACACCTGTCATGAATAAGTCATCAACATTTAATACCAAAACGAGATGCATACCTTGGATCATTTTGAAGTACAAGTTTGGATCAGTATTGCTCCTTGTGAATCCCAACTTCATCAAGTAATTGTCAATGCGAGCATACCACGCACAAGGGGCTTGCTTTAATCCATAGAGAGCTTTGTTCAATCGACATAAATGGATCTTCATGTCATGATCTTCAAATCTTGGAGGTTGTTGAATATACACTAATTCTTGAAGCAAACCATGTAAGAAAGCCATCTTCACATCCATTTGATGAAGGGTCCATACCTGACTTGTAGCAACAGCTACTATAGAACGAATGGTTGTATATCGAGCCACCGGAGCAAATATATCATCGTAATCCTCTCCCTCTTTTTGGGAGAATCCATGAACTACGAACCTTGCGTTGTATTTTTGAATGCTTCCATCAGCCCCATGTTCGATCTTATTGATCCATTTGCAGGTTACAAAAGATCTTCCCTTTGCTCTCGACACGACATCCCATACGTCATTTTTCCTAATAGCCTCATATTCTTCGACCATTGCGTCCTTCGAGACTTGTTCCTTTATGGAATTTTCGAAGGTGCTAGGTTCAGCTTGAATTATATTGCTCATAGCAACAACATATGCTTGGTACTTGCATGGCTTCTTGCCTTCCCTGAAAATTCCATGAGAGGCGGCATGTTTCTCAACATCTTGTAGTGTGTCCTTGAGCCAAAGTAGTCTTTTTGTCACAGTGGGATCACATGGAGGAGGATCCGAAGGGTCCATAGGCTCCATGGGATCATCAACCATGTCCTCAGATTCAGGCACAAAAAGACCTAGAATACCCATATCATCACTCTTGTCTTCGGGAGGAGGCGGCAGAGGGAGGTCCCTTGCTTTTCTAAGGGCGGCCTCTTCATCGAATGTTACATCCCTGCTAATTTCAACCTTCCTTTGACCACAAATATATATTCTAAATGCTTTAGAATCTTCACTATATCCAATAGACGTACCTTTTCTTCATGTGGCATCTAGCTTATTTATTTTGTCCTTCAGCAAATGAAAGTATACGGGGCAGCCAAAAATCCACGGATGACCAATATCGAGCTTGACACCTGTGAATGCTTCCTCAGGAGTCTTGTTTTCCAAAGCTTGGTGAGGCGGCTTGTTTTGAACATAGACCATTGTGTTTGTTGCTTCTGCCCAAAGGAGCTTTGGCAGCTTTTGATCATGGAGCATGGCTCGAGCAGCTTCCACAATGGAGCTATTCTTTCTCTTAGCCACTCCATTTTGTTTGGGAGTGTAGGGCACAATAGTCTCTTTTTTAATTCCTTCCTTCTTACAAACATCTATAACTTCATTTGAGATGTATTCCCCGCCATTGTCGGAACTAAATATCTTTACTTTCTTCCCTATATGATTTTCAACCAAAGCCTTGAACTCCTTGAATATTTCGAACGCCTCATCCTTGTACTTCAAATAATATATCCATGTCTTCCTTGAGAAATTGTAGATGAAGGTGATGTAATAGATATGACCCCCAAGTGAATGCACAAGCATTGGACCACATATATCAAAATGAATGAGATGAAGAATGTCTTTCGTCTTGTTTTCACTAGAGGGGAACGGTCCCTTTGTCTTCTTTCCACTGGCACACGCAGGGCATACTCCGTCATGTTGAGCTCGAACATCGGGGATCCCATAATGTAGATGGGCCAGCCTTCTGTGCCACAGCGCGCTTTGATGGTTTGCATTATGGACCATAGCTAGAAGGTGTCTTCCAGTGACTCTATAGAGTCCTTCAAACCTAGTTCCCAATGTGAAGGCATTTCTCATATAAGATCCAATAGACCTAGTAAGTACTTTTCAATTTGATGAATGCATCCCATATTCCTTTATCATAAAGCAGATATCGATACCAAGTTCTTCTTCACTCCTGACACATACATCACATCATGTAGCAAAATAGATTCCCTAGAGTCACAATGAAATTTGATAGAACCAAAGCCCTTAGGGGATGAGTGGTATTGTAACCTAGAATACTCTTCAAATCGGTCTCCTTCTCTACCAAATTAGAGAGAACCCCTTATATCCAGAGAGGTGATGACAGGCCCCACTCTCAACTAGCCAACTATGCCAAGTATCCGGAGGAGATGAACTAGAAAATGCGGAAATAAGAATATATTCAGATTGATTAATAGTATTACTTTCATACTTGGAGTTCCTTGACCTCTTTGGTGGATGATAGCTACCTTAACGATCTACGGGAGAGTCCTGTTCATTTGGGGTAGCATCGGATGTGCTCTAGCCATGAAAATTGATGGAGAGGCTAAAGCACATGAGACCTCCAAGACCCAGAAATGGTTTGGGGAAATTCCATCCAATTAGAGAGATATTAAAATAATTAATATTTTTAATGGGGTTCCTAAATCTAAACTTAGGAAAATTAAAATATTAATGGGTATTAATATAAAATTGGGTGAGAATGTTCTAAATGACATGGAACAAGCCAAATCTAATCTTTGTCGTTGATTAGAGACTTAATCTTGACCGTTGAAGACTCAATAGAAAAGTATAAGAGGAGGCTTGAGGGTCAGTTGGAGATACACCAAGATTGATCAGTCACTTCGAGCTTCCGGAGCGGGGTTGCTAAGAAAATTCGAACAAGTGACCTGAGTTGCAGCAAAGGGGCAGTGACTGCATAGCAGAGAGGCAGAGATAGTTCCCGAGGACCAACGCAGTGGCAGAGGGGCTACACAGAGGCAACCATAGCTACGTAGAGGCAGCAGGAGCCACGCAGAGGTAGCTAGTGACTGCGCAAAGGCTGAGGGGCCTGTGTGGGTGACGCAAAAGGCTAAAGTGCTGAAGCAGAGAGGCAGAAGCCTGATGCAGAGGGTTCAGGAGCGACGCTGAGACTAGCAAGGCTGACGCAAAGCCTAGGAGAAGCACTGGAAGGATTTTCGTGGGGCAGACTTGCTGAATATCTGTCTCCGAGAAGAGGTATTACTGCCGTGTAAAAATCTTTGTTGGGTGAGCCAGTTCAGCACCCTAGTTGTACTCAAGATTCTGCATAATAGCATAACCCTCAGAACTGCTGCACCAGTTTTCCCAAGTTGGGTTTTTCGGGGACTATTGTCCAAAAATAACGGTGTCCTTTGTGTATTTGTTCCAGTATTTCAATTGATGATCTGTATATGAGTTAAGGTTGCATCTGTGTTTAATTTCAATATTTATATTTATAAATAACTTGTTAATGTAATAAACAAGTAGGAGAATTTAAACCAAAGGATGCAGTAGGGATTTCTAATGGGTTAGACTTAGAAATTTCAACATGGTATCAGAGCGTTGCAGAGCACAGGAGGACTGAAGGCACTAGCGTAATCGGAAATATTTGCAGCAATAGCAGTTGTCCTGAGAGACAAAGCTGCTCTTAAGCAGAAGGCAGCAGAGAAGGAGTGACGCAGACGGCCTGCGTTAATCATTTCAAGCCATTGAGAAGGCTAGCGCAGAGGCACAGAGAGGCAAAAGAAGCTCACAAAGAGACATGTCATCCTACTTAGTCAAGTAGGCTTGACACAGTTGCCCAAAGGAGTGATTCATCCTTTGTCGAGATTGCGCAGAGCTAGAAGGCTCAGTTTCTTCAATTGTTGGGGCATATGGAGCTGTGGGCAGATTGTGGATTGGGAAGCTAGTGGGGTGTTGTTGTCGTCGAAGCATAATAGTACTTAACATGACAAAACCAAGGTAGAGGGTGTTGCTACCTTGATGGATTTCTAGCCAAGAAATCTAGATCTGAGTTGTTGTCACAAAGAGGATTGGAGAGGAGTGGTTCGCCATTTGGCGAGAAGATTTCTAACAAGGATATCAAGGCTCAGAAGGAGTCTAGGAGAGAAATTCTAGGAAGGACATCAAGGCTCAGAGGGAGTCTAGAAGAAGAGTGAAGATGGCAGTGAACAGGCTAAGGGATCAGGACAAGTTGAACGGGGCCTCCAACTTTGCCATCTGGAAGGCAAGGATCCTGGCAATCCTCGATAGACATCGCATCAAGGGCTTTGCCTTGAGAACTATGGCTATCCCAGTCGACCCAACTATGTAATACCACATATTGCCGAGAAGAACATAGCAAAGGAGATGTGGGATACTTTGACGACATTGTATCAGAGCACTTTTGTGCAGAGGAAAATGTTGTTGGAGAATCAATTGCGGTGGTATCAGATGCAAAAGGGGGAGAAAATAGATCAATTCCTCCTCAAATTGCAGGAGATTAGGACCAACATACTTCCATAGGGGCCACGCCAGATGAGGAGTTTATAGTGAGGACCGCCCTGAATGCAATCTTCGACGAGTGGGAGACATTTGTCCAAGAGATTTTGGGCAGAGCTACTCTTCCAGGTTGGAAGAGATGTGGGCAACTCTTTGCCAATAAGATATTAGACGACTGACCAAGGTGGGGAGTAGTGGCAAAGGTGGTTGAATCAAGAAAGAGGAGGATGAGGATGCAGCTCTGGCATTTGCGGGACAGTAGGGGAAGAGGAAGAAGAAGGATATCTTCAAGGTGAAGCGCTTCCATTGTGGGAAGCTTCTAACTGCAAGGAAGCTCCGGCTAAGGCAGAGAAAGAAGTCGAGAAGAATGACAATTGTGCCATGAGTGCTCATGCACCTCTAGAGAAGAGGTGGGGAAACATCGAGTTGTATTCAGGAGGGCTACAAAAGATGAGGGACAAGATCCTTGAGGTACCCAAACTCTTGGATCATATCCAGCTACGGGAGCCACGAATGACAGTAGCAAGATGATGGATGTCAAGTAGAAGAAGGGTAGAAGAAGAATGCAGAGTGCAGAGGTCTGTAGCAGCGCAGTGGGTGTTGCAGCAATGCGAAAGGCAAACAGGTTGCAGCAGTGTGAGAGGCTCAGAGGTGTTTGCAACAAAGGGAGCATAGGATAGAAGCAGAGGTAGCTTCAGCATCAGGAGGCTTCCAAACTGACAAGGATGTCAGTAATTGGGTAGATCAATTACTTTTCGATAACTGAGTTGCAGTGCAGTAGTTAGCAGTCGTAGTGCTATGGGCAGCATGTTGAGAGGGAGTTGCAATACAGATGAGCAGTGGCAGTGGCAGAGCCATGGGCAAAAATCCAGGAGGCAACAGTGCAGTGGATGTTGGGCAGTAGGATGAACATCAGCACAGGTACCGGTGTTGGAAGATCAGTGTGATGTTCAGTGGTGGAACATTACTAGAGCACATTCCTCGCTAAGAGGGAGCATTGATTTTAGGTAGCATTGGATGTGCTCTAAACATTAAAAATGGTGGAGAGGCTAAAGCACATGAGATCTCCAAGACCCATAAATGGTTTGGGGAAATTCCACCCGGTTAGAGAGATATTAAAATAATTAATATTTTTAATGGAGTTCCTAAGTCTAAAATTAGGAAAATTAAAATATTAATGGGTATTAATATAAAACTGAGTAAGAATGTTCTAAATGACATGGATCAAACCAAATCTAATATTTGTTGTTGATTAGCGACTTAATCTCAGCCGTTGAAGACTCAATAGGAAAAGTAGAAGAGGAGGCTTGAGGGTCAGTTGAAGATACACCAAGATTGATCAATCAGTGCAATTTTCTGGAGCAGGGTTGCTGAGAAAATTCGAACAAGTAATCTAAGTTACTGGAAGGGGTAGTGAGTGCATAGAAGAGAGGCAGAGATAGTACCTGAGGATCAGCGCAGTGGCAGAGGAGCTACGCAGAGGTAGCCATAGCTACGCAGTGGCAACAAGAGCCACACAGAGGCAGCTAGTGACTGTGCAGAGGCTGAGGGGCTTGCGTGGGTGACGCAAAAGGCCAGAGAGCAGACGCAGAGAGGCAGAAGCCTGACGCAGAGGGTTCGGGAGTGACATTGAGACTAGCAGGGCTGACGCAAATCCGAGGAGAAGCACTAAAAGGATTTTTGTGGGCCAGACTTGCTAAATATCTGTCTCCAAGAAGAGGTATTACTGCCATGTAAAAATCTTTTTTGGTGAGCCAGTTCGACACCCTAGTTGTACTCAAGATTCTGCATAATAATATAACCCTCAGAACTGTTGCACCAGTTTTCCCAAGTTGGGTTTTTCCGGGGATGATTGTCCAAAAATAATGGTGTCCCTTGTGTGTTTGTTCCAGTATTTCAATTGATGATCTGTATATGAGTTAAGGTTGCATCTATGTTTATTTTCAATATTTATATTTATAAATAACTTCTTAATGTAATACACAAGTAGAAGAATTTAAACCAGATGGTGCAGTAGGGATTTCTAATGGGTTAGACTTAGAAATTTCAACAAGTCCTTTCGTTTTTCCTTCCATCTCTTCTATAATCTCTTCTTTCATATGACTTCTTGTTGTTGAAGCCACAATTATTGTTGTAGGACCTTGAAGAGTTTCTTCTTGGAGCATCTCTCTTTTCGGGGCAATCTCAAGCATAGTGACCCTTTCAATGACAATTGTAGCATTCAACATCTCTATCTTGCCTTCTTGAATCCTTGGAATCTTGATTGGATTGAGGAGGTCTTCTTGATTTAGATGGCTTTCCCTTTTCTTTCTTTACGTTCTTCTTCTTCCCTTGAGAAACGAAGGCAGTGAGCTCTCCTTCATTTGCCTTTAAATTTTTCCTCTAGATGTCATTAGTCTTTCCTCTTGATTGCATGGAGCAAGTAGCTCGTCAAAAGAAGGGATCCTTTCCCTGTTGTTGATAGAAGTAATGAACATGTCCCATGAAGAAGGAAGGCCACTAAGGGCAATCATCACCAATTCTATGTCAAATATAATTTCTTGAGAAGTCCAAAGTCCCTGAACTTAGTGATCCTTATGAAGAAGGATTGCATAGTTTCTACCTTATACAACTTAGACTCCTTGAGTTGATTTTTCAAATCCATTATATGGCTCAAATTGTTTACCTCACATATGCCAATAATCTTATCATACATTTCTTTGGAAGTCTCCAAGGATGAAATATAAATGAGTAAATGATCTCTTAAAGAATCAATAATGATCTTCTTAGATTTAAGCTCACCTTTCTTATACTTGGATTTGATAGCTTGAGAAGCATTTTCTGGTGATGGTTAAATCTTTCCTTCCATGTACTCCAAGACATCATACTCATATAAGTTGACACTGATTCTTGTCTTCCATGCTACAAAGCTAGTTGAGCCAGCTAGCCTTTCATTATCCTTGAAATAAGAGGAAGACATTTTTACCAAAAGATTTTCCCCTTTCAATCAGCTGCTTAAAAGATGGATGCGCTTGTTCTATGTTTCTTGAGCTTATCTTCACCTCAGCTCCGATACCATGTTAATTTTTCATCAATTGTTCTATGCTGCAACTATTAATTCAAAAATATCCCATAACATCCAATTTAACAATTTCCACTTCTTCAATTTAACCAATGAGAGTAGAGCAATAGTAGATAGAACAATTATTCAAACGCACAATGAAAGACAGCCAAGCGTTAAGAGACACAATATTTGTTCAATGACAAGGGAAAAACCCCCACTAGGGGGAAAACCCTTGCAAATCTTCTTCTATTAGATTGCCTTCAAATGTTAAGCAGAGAGAGTACATCATCCAAGAGTCGAAGTCAAACTTTAACTAGCCAATATCCAATGTCAATATCCAATATCCAAATATGTCAAACAACTATCCAAATCAGAGACAAAGGAGAGAGATGAATTCAACAATAGTCAAACCTAATCCTTCTACAAATCTATCCCGGTCAATAGCAATCAACAACAGCAAAGTCAACCCTAACCAGTCAAGGGTCAAAACAGTCCTCTAGCAACTCGATCAAGGGCAGTCAAACTCAGCCTCAAAAGTTGGTCAATGTCACCTCAAAACAGTCCCAAAACAATCAGTGAAACTTGGTCAAAGTCTGCACTTCTTGTTGCGGTCAAATCTGCAATAAGCCTTGAGGTCAACATTGGTCAACTATCCCATATTTCCTTGATCTTTGTGCCCTCTAATGCGGCCTAAAGAAACAAAGAAATTCCACCCAAAAACACAGTCAAAGGAGTTCAAATACACCCAAGTCAATGTTGGTTAACGCCTTTCAATAAGCCTGAAATTCAGCCAATCTGAAACAGCCATCTATCCGTTCGCACGTGTGAGAGATTCCTTCCAATTGTGAATTCTACGAACCAATAGAATGAGGAGAGAGAAGATATGTTATAAGTTGATGAAGTGCCAAATGAGGAGCACTCATAGGTATTTATATGCAACTTGAGGGGTGTCATTTTGTTTATGAGAAGTGCCATTTGACCCAAGGCCAACCTTGACAATTTTGTATTTGTGGGATTGACCTTAAAAATCCACTTTTCCTTATCCGAATTGAGTGCTTCAAAAGTCAATTTTGGTCCTCTTGAAAAGAGGAATTCGATGCAATGATTATCTCCATTAAATGAGTTGTCCAAAGTGGAATTTGGCCCTAGATACACAATTTAACAAAGACTATAAATAGAAGAGACTTCGATTCATTTGGCACATCAACATCAAGAAGTTCGATTTGCAATAATAAGAGAAGGAAAACAAGAGACAAGGACAAGAGACAAGGAGAAAGACCAAGCGAAGTAAGGAGACCGAAAATCTGATTTTTTTTTGTCCACGCGTGCAAAAGTCTAAGGTTTCTAGGCTAGTTGTAGGGGCAGGAGTTGCAGGCTGAACTTGATTGAAGCAGATTTTGAAGAGGTTGATCTTAGTTGACCTTGGTACATTTTGTCTTCCTTGAAGGAGATCTTGTTGGAGGGCTAACTTGGTGCTTGGGAGGAGTCTTGGCCTTGGTCTATGGGTATTGCAAGTCTCATTTTGATTTGATTCTAGAATAAGATAATTATTATTTTTGGGTTTTCCCCTTGGAGGGATTTTGCCCTAGATTGGAGCCTACATCTTGTGTACTCTGTCTTTTTGTGATCTTCATTGTTTTGGTAATTGCTTGATGAAGAAGAAATAAAAGTAATAAACAGAAACTAATATCACAAGTAATTATCAAGTAAGGAAAGTCAACTATAATCTACAATTATTTTAGTTCCAACAAAAGGATCTATTCCCAGATCAAAAGGGAACGAGGATCTCCTCTCTGGTTGAGAGTGAGAGATGTTAGATATCATATTCTCCAAGTGACATGCACTAAACCAGGGCTAACAATTATAAGTTTAGTGAAGGCACTAGGAGGGAGAATGGAAGATTGGGTAAGCATCTGAGATTGATACTCCTTGAGGATAGATAATCCAAGATAGGAAGTATATTGACACTCTTTGAGGATTGGACAGGGTATCCAACACAAGAGTGGTCGAAGAGGACCGCTATTCTTTGAGGATTACAAATCCAAGAAAAGAATAGTCTTAAAAGGACATACCTATTGAACATTTGGATGGGGTATGTGTCTTAAGAGGTAGTGTGGTGTCTCACGTAAAGCCTTCCAGCATTATGCTATGTTGACAGTGTTGGTTATGATGTTGATGCTTAAAAGATGGCTTATCAATCGGACTCTTCTTATGAGAATATTTCAGTTTGAGAGAATCCTTGTACCAATTATGTACAATTATGAATACCTCCCTAGTTAAGAGGGAGTGTTAGAAAATGTGGCTAGTTTCAGTCTTCATAATTGTCATTGTACTCGTGTCATTATGTAACAAGCAAAAGAAGAAAGAAATATATCATTTTCAAGCATGGGTTTCATGTTCCATTTGACTGGTAAAACAGGTAAAGCATACATTTTATGCTTCTAGGATTTGTCAAGTTAAAAAGATATTTGTCATGAGTCAAGATAGCCATTATAATTTGTATAAGACCTTCTTGGGCAAGTTGTAACATGTAAAAGATATTATGTTTGTGTCTAAAAAGTCATTTGTAACCTCCAAGAACAAGTCGGCCTAGAAGAGGCCTAATTCGACCTCATGACAAGCATATATATATAGAAGGAACTTTGACATCAATAGCATAAAATCATCTCATCTTTGACCTGCAATCAGAAGCAAGAAGAAAAGGGAGCGATGGTCTAGGAGAAGGAACAATCTCAAGAAGAAACCAAAAATTTGACCTTTGTAAACATTTCTGCTCACATGTGCGAGAAAGCTAGGGTTTCTAAACTTTGTTGGGGGTCGAAGTTGCAGCTTTGAATTTCAAAGCTGAGGTAAAAGGCTGAAACTGTGATTCAGAGCAGATTAGCGGAGGTTTGAGCTTTGTTGACTTGGTTGACCTTTGACATGTTTGAGAGAGATTTTTGGAGGGATGACTTGGTGCTTGGAGGAGGTCTTGGTCTTGAAGCTTGGATCTTGGATTTCTCATTTGAATTGATCCTATAAGAAGAGAAGAAAGTTTTTTTTGGGCTTTCCCCTCAGAGGGGTTTTGCCCTAGCTTGAAGTTTTCTTTAAGGCATTCCCACTGTCCAAATTCTGATCTTGATGGCTCATTGGAAAGCTGTGGATGTTTGTTACATCATGGAATCTTCAAGAGCTGAAAAATGTTAGTTCTAGCCCCCCAAAAATGCACTCTCCCGTCTGTGTAAACCCTTGCGTCGGCTTTTTCACCTCTGCTCGCGTCGGCTTTCACCTCTGCTCGCGGCGTCATCTCTGCTCGCAGCGTGGACCCGTCAGCTCACATCGGCCCCTCTCCTCCAAAAGCCCTCTCTTCGCGTTGGCCCGTGAGCTCGCGTCGGCTTTCACCTCTACTCGCGACGTCGTCTCTGCTCGCGGCATGGGCCCGTCAGCTCGCATCGGCCCCTCTCCTCGTGTCGGCCCTCTCTGCTTGCTTCGATCTACTCGAGTCGATGATTGTCAGCCCGTCTGTGTAAACCCTTGTGTCGGCAAACCTGCAAACCCGCTCATGTCAATTAAAATGACAGGGTAACTATGGGTTCCCCGCACACGGAACCTGAGCACGAGACCCACCTTAGTAACCCCTTCAACAACAGAGGACCTTCCTGTTACCTCCACCAGTGCCTCAACCAGCCGGAAGAGATCTATAGCCCCAGAGACACTGCCATGGAGTCAGACTTCGCCTTCTGGATATCTCAAATCAAACAATTGTTACGTCGGGTATATTCCCTTGAAACCGAGAATGACAAGCTCTAGGCCAAGGTAAACACACTCAATGACAGAATTTCCTTCGTGGAAGGAGAAAGCTTGTCCCTTTGGAAATCAGTGCAGGAAGACCCCACAGAGACGACTATGCATGCAGAAATCCAAGAGATCAAGAACAAGCAGGAGGAGATTATATCCCAATAGGTCTCCCTCAGACAGGAAACAGAAACACACATCAACTCATGGGCACAGGTGGTTCGGGGGAAAGACAAATCCTCTCTTATCACAGCAGTAGAGGAATTTGTACAGGCCAAACACGTGGAAGAACGATCCCGTAGAGCGAGAGAGCTAAACCTCAAAGTGAGAGGTCTCCCTCTCCCTTATCTTCAGCAGATCCGATGGAGGTGGCCACAGGATTCTTGAGAGACACCCTCGACATATCCGATATAAGATTAGACAGAGCTTGGCTAGGACAGGACTCCACCTTATTTATCCGATTCCATAATACCACAGATCGTCTACATGCTCTTCGAGCTAAACGGAAGCTATTTTACCTTCCACACAGGATATTCCTAGATGAGGATCTCACTCGGGCACAGGTGGTTGAACCCAAACAGGCTAGAGAACAAGTGGTTGCAGCAAGACAAGCGGGAAAATGGGCAGTCATAAGGAACCTTCGTGCGATCATTCGAGACTCCTTCCCCCCATAATGGACACCTCGAGCAGGCAGTTCCAAATGACGGGTCCGCCTAGGGAGGCGTCGAACAACAGGGATTTCAATTCACTACTGGAACAGAAATGGGTCTTTTTGGTCTTCACTTGGGCTACTCTACGACGCCCTTGAGTCAGCAGATATCCTCCTAGTAACAGAGACCCACGAGAGCCCAGTTCGGCCTCTCCCAGACATAACAGGGTACCAATGGCATTCAGTATGTAGGCAGTTTGTTACTTCCCCCCAACCACATCTCCGTTTGCCATCCACGACGATGTAGAAAGGGACCCCTTCACCAACATATACCCAGACATCACTAAATACTCAACTGATGGAGAAATTATCATTATTGGGGACTTCAATGCCCGTAACAAGGATCATCAGGTCCCACTCCATGACCGATCCGAGGATGTGTTCTGCACTAGGGGTGTGGACCTGGCTTCAGTAGGCTTGCAGAGGATCTCGGAGGACGCCTTGGGCCCCATCACAGCCTACGGTAGACATCTTTTGCAGTTGGGCGAATCACATGAGCTGATAATTTTGAACGGCCTCTCGCGCTTCCCAGAATCCTGCTTCTTCACGTGTAGGCCTCATGGAGGAGGGGCTAGTGTGGTGGATTACGCCTTAATCGGTCCAACACTGCTCCCTTTTATCCGGAATCTCTCCGTATCACCCATCCCTCTAGCCGACCACGCACTGCTTTCACTTTCTCTTCAGTTTGATCCCCCCCGACCAACCCACCCCCCACCCCGATCCCCAGGTAGAACCATCTTCTGTTTTGATAAGGGTGACCCCTACATTTTCTCCTCCTCACTCCGACAAATCCTCCCCGACACGGATGACTTCTCCTGTCTCGAGACTGTTTCGAATAAGTACCACTGTGTCTCCTCAGCAATCTGGGAGTCGGCGCTTAAATCCTTTCCCCAGTCCTTTCGGACCACCTCGACCTCCCGCAAGACAGGAAATTCCCCTATGAACAAATGGTACGATACAGAGTGTAAACTCCTCCACCAGGATCTCCGCCAAGCCTTCCGTCAGTCCCTTCCCTCGTACTCTGCCATCCAAAAGAACTACCGTCGCCTCCTCCGCCACAAAAAACGACAGTTCCTCTCCCAACAAAGACGGGAGCTTTCCGCCCTCCTTACTCATTCCCCCAAGCAATTTTGGGGCAAGATCCTCCCCCGACGCTCTCCTCCTCCCGCTAATCTCGACCCAGTCTCCATGTTCTCACACACCTCCCGCCTTTACAACATTCCCGGACAGTCCGAGATCCAAGTCACATCTCCTCCCCTCTCCTGCCACCTGTTCACCGATAAAGATGTCAGGGAAGCCATCTGGGCGATGAATAGCAGCAAAGCAGCGGACGAGGAAGGATTCCAAGCCGAATTCTTCAAACAAGGCCTACGACCCTTAGTCGGATACCTGGCAGATCTCTTCAACCATGTAGTCCGAGACGAGTTCCCTCCCATATGGTCCCACCATATTATCTACCCCATCCATAAGTCAGGGAATACCTCAGACCCCAACAACTACAGGACAATTATGGTGGGTCGTACATTCTCTAAACTCTATGCCACTATCCTTCATAGAAAGATTTCCGGCGATTTCGAAGAAAGAGATCTCAAGGCCAGAGACCAAGCTGGTTTCAGGCCAGATCACCAGAACATTGACCACATCTTTACACTCCGTGCTGTGATTGAGGAAGCACGCCACCGGTCCTCGAAGGTGTACTGCTGCTTTGTGGACTTCTGGAAGGCTTTTGATTCAGTCCCGAGAGAGGATCTTCTATAGCGACTCAAAGACATCAATACCTCAAACTCCCGGCTGACTGTTGTTATGCGTCTTTACAAGTCTGTCCTGGGCCGTCTTCGCACTGTAGGGGGACTATCAGAGTTCATCCGGAGCACGATTGGAGTTAAACAGGGGTGCCCACTCTACCCCACCCTATTTGGGATATATATTGATGAGCTCGAAGTTTTTCTGCGGGAACACATACAGGAGTCTGATGGTTGCTACCTTCATCAGGTTTTGATCAATATCTTACTCTTTGCAGATGACATTGCACTCTTATCCTCATCACCAGAAGGTCTCCAGAGGCAGTTGGATGCATTAGCACTATTCTGTGATATCCGGAAATTGACAGTGAACCTGAGTAAAACAAAGGTAATAGTCTTCAACGCGATGAAGAAGTCTCAGGATCTCTGGTTCCTCTTCAAGGGAGAGACAGTGGAGATTACCAATAGCTACACGTACTTGGGAGTGCAGTTTTCGGGCCCCCGGTTCAGTATGCGGCCAGCTCTGCAACCTCGGATCAATAAGGGGTATGGCTCTCTAGCCATATTAGAGAGACAATGTTTCCGCCATCACTTCCAGGACATCTCGTCAAAGTTGAGCCTTATGGACACCCTGATCCGACCCGCGGTCCTGTAGGATCGGAAATTTGGGGCCCTTCCTTGCTTGAGTCAGATTGGGCAGCAGTTGAGAGAGTCCAAACCCTTCTCCTCCGACGTATTATCCGTTGCAAGTATGCTATCCCACAACAAATCATACTGGCCGAATTTGATGCACAACCCTTCCGCCTTGAGACAGCCTTCAGACTGGTCTCCTTTCTCCACCGAGTTCGGAGCTTCGCATACACATTGAAAGGACGCGACAAGTACCCTTATCTAGCCTACTGCTCTTCTGAGGCCATCGACCGCACCCAACCAGGAAAAACCAAGTGTTGGTATACAGGGGTCTCAAAGTTCCTCAAGGCAGTGGGACTCCATATAGATCACCTCCCCCCCTTTCGGTATTCCTTGAACGCCCCTAGAGGACTCCCCCCAGGAAGGAACTAAATAAGATCATCAAGAAAGACATCTACAGGCAGTTTATCCAGGTCACATGGATTAACCCCTCGGGGGGCCTGCGCCCAAAGATGGCTTTCTATGCAGAGCACTTCTTGAGTATCAGAGACGGGCTTATAGTTCGCCCCCAGTACATGCTTTGGCATTGGATGCATGCTCTTCGGATCCCCCTCGGGCAGTTCAGAGTTGGATCACATAGGCTTCGGGTAGAGATAGACCACCAGATAGAGAGAGTTGACAGGACTTGCCGGCTATTCCATACACAGGAGGTGGAAATTGAATGGCATTTCATCTTCGGTTGTCCGATATATTATGAGATCAGAGGTCGCTACCACTGTCTATTTAGAGGACCACATACCCTATCCAGCTTCTTCAGCTACACGGACCAGAGATGCGTCGCACTTTATATCCAGGAGACTCTTAAGCATCGGGAGCATATCCTCCAGCCTCCCGTCTGACCCAACAGTACTCGTCAGATCACCTCTTTCTTCAGCATACTCCCCTCAGCCCGAGGAGTTAAGAGATCAACCAGTGCGAGTACCGATCAAGCCGGCTCACACAGATCGACAAACCCTTGTTCAGTTAAGAGGAGAAGCCCCTTGCCTACGAGGGCCCAGCAGCAGAACCGTGCCAGGCATCTCCCCGAGAGGCGGCCCAAGATCGTTAGATCACGGAGACAACACAATGGGAGGCAACCAGCGCCCACCGTTTCAAACCAACAAACCTTACTGAACTACCCACAATTCTCCTCTCTCGACCTCGGATGTTAGGAGTATCAGACTCCCACATTCGCGTCCCCAGGGTCTTCTTCACCAGTGATCCTACGACGCAGTCTAGAGATCAGTCGGCGTGGCCGGGATCGGAGCTCCATACGCTCTTCCCAACCCGCCTCATTTTTATTTCCTATCTTTCTTTCAGTATTTGTCTTTCTGAGGAGACCGACTGGTTCTCCTACTGGGCACGACCCCTTATGTAACCGATAGTCCCTTTGACCTACTTTGTGGTCATTCGTTGGACATTA
>APFE030571467.1:2583-28790 GCA_000404065.3 Pinus taeda
CTCTTTTACTAGCCGATCCATTTACTAGTACGCAGGCTACTACCTGCTACAATGCTCCAAAGATTTCCTTTAGCTCTTGTACTAGCTTAGATACTAGTACGTAGGTGCTGACCTACAATCTTCTCTCCTCCGGGTACCACGTTTCATCAATTTTCATACTGGATACACTGAAGCACAACACATAATCTGAAAGGCCACATTTCATCCAATTTTCATATTGGACCCAATAACCACATTGAAGCTCATAATCAAACAACCTTCTGAATCACCCAATCACTAGATCAATACATATACAATGAGAGTCATCAATCAGATCTAGTCCATCAGATCACATGAAGATGAGTCATTAAGAACATAATCAATCACTTCTCAGATTGCTGTTATCAGATCATAATACCAGAAACCAGACCTAGAACACAACAAGGATAAACATGGACAGCTAAATTGATTTCAAGAGAAGTACGTAGCTTCACCCATGTAATGCTTGCGTATAAGTACGCACTGTTCTTCTATGTCGCCACTGACCTCCACACCTGCGCCTTCTGTGGCACTGCGCACCTCCGCACTTGTGCCTTCTGTGGTGTCGCGTACCTCCGCAATTGTGCCTTCTGTGGCACCGCGCACCTCCGCACCTGCACCTTCTGTGGCGCTGCGTACCTTCGCAGCTGCGCCTTCTGTGGTGCCTCCACACTGCGCCTTCGGTGGAACCTCTGTGGCGTCCCCTGTGGCGCCTCCGCACTGCGCCTTCTGTGGCACCTCCACACTGCGCCTTCTGTGGTGCCTCTGTGGCAACTCCGCACTGCGCCTTCTGTGGCGCCTCCGCACTGTGCCTTCTGTGGCACCTCTGTGGCATCTCCACACTGCGCCTTCTATGGCGCCTTCGCACTACACCTTCTGTGGCGCCTCCGCGCTACGCCTTCTATGGCGCCTCTGTGGCATCTCCGCACTGCGCCTTCTGTGGCACCTTCGCACTGCGCCTTCTGTGGTGCCTCCGCACTGCGCCTTCTATGGCGTCTCCGCACTGCGCCTTCGCACTGCGCCTTCTGTGGCGCCTCTGTGGCATCTCCGCACTGCGCCTTCTGTGGCGTCTCCGCACTACGCCTTATTTAGATCTATACATTACTCCAAGAGATCATAGTATTTCAGATCTAGCTCTCATAAGATGTTCAACCCCAAACATGCTCAAGCCAAATGATCTCCTTTGCTTTATATAGGCAAGCTCTTCCTCAAATCATGGATCATGGGGCTCAATAATAATAATAATATAAAACAATACCATGGGCCAAAACCATAATAACACAATTCCGTCAGCTAAATACCAAGAGCTAAACATAAGAAACCCCACATGTGCTTTTCTCTGCCTTGAAGTAAGTGAACTGGGGGTACGCACCTCCTGAATGGGATAACTGCGGGTATGTACGCACTTTGTGTAACACCGGCCTGCGTGTACGCACCTTCTGTAAGGTGTACCTGCGTACCCCTTATTTTCTTCAATATTTGATAGCTGATCATCAATCTTTGCTGCTGACTTGAAGTACTGTGATCTATCACCTGAATGGGTTGCCATCAAGGACAACACTTTAGCCATAATGCCAAAAATCTCCCCCTTTGGACTTGATGGCAAAGCTTGCTAAGAACTTGCCATTTGATTCCTTTGAACTGTCCCGCATCTACGTATTATGTCACATCTGATATCTCTTCTGTAGATTCATCTGAATGTATATAAGCGAGATGATCTTCTATTAGAGGGTTGCCATCAAGTACAACACATGCATCATAATGCCAACAATCTCCCCCTTTGGACTTGATGGCAACAAAACCAAATCACTCTCCCCCTTTGACATCACGGGCAAAGGGTTATGCTCCCCCTAAGAACATGCTCTCCTTGACTATAAACCAGATCTACTGAAGTCTCTGAATGAACTCCCCCTTTGTATATGCCATGATAATGCTCTTTCTGAGAACAAGCTGAGATGTCTGCTCTGCTATATAGTGCTGCTCAAGCTCCCCCTGACAATAAGCAAGGTCTGCAATAGGATGTTCTATATGTCTCTATCATAAATGACCTTCTTGTCTCAAAAAGACTCAAAGCATACATCCATCACCCAATCGAATGGGGATCGTCCATCGAACCAAGTGGGAATACACCAGAAATATGAAAACCAAATACATTACATCATCATCCCATGCATAGTGAGAAGACATAGGCCGTTACATGACCTGAAGAGGTGACTACAATAGATAGACCATTACAACATGAGTCTTGCTATGACCTTTACATCGAATGATAATCATGACAGAGACCAAACATCTTAATAAGCTCATGGCAAAGATCAACAACAACACTGTATAATAGTATCTGTCAACATCAAGGTACTTCTGCATCAACTCATTCATAACCATCCAGATCTACATGAACTAAGAGCCATCAAATGGAAGCATCTTCATCAATCAACATATGTACGAAACAACCTATCATCATATAGGTAAGATCTCATCATCATCATGTCCCCATCAATGCAACTTGAATAATCATCCATGTATTCAGCCAACAATCCTCATCCATATATGTGCCAAGAACAATAAAGACTCCATGCAAACACCATTAGAGAATCAACCACCAATCTGATCATGTGCATAACTCATCACCATAGCAAGATGAATCATGAGCATTGTCACCAAGGACCATAATGCCAACAATAACATGTGCTCCCCCTGAACCTGTGCCATCTGTCAGATCTGATCATGCATATCAATAAGAAGAGTCAGCCAATAGATGCCTTAAGACAGGTACGCCATTTTTCTTTATCTGTCCTGCGTAGCCACGCACTTCATCTTTTGCTCCCCTGCACACACCTGCAGAGATCCTTCTTCTGTACTGCGTACATACGCAGACAGTCTTCAACTACAGTGCGTACCCACGCACCTGTGCCATCAGTAGACCGCGTACCTCACGCACCTTTTCTTCCATCGCGCCGCGTACTTCTATGTAAGTCCACAGAGTATCCTCCTATCACGCCGCGTACCTCCGATCTTGCTACGTACCTGTTCTTCAGTTACTCCGCGTACTTCCGCATGTGTTCTTTTTCTAAGTCGCGTATCTCCGCACAGGGACTGTGCCTTCGCTTGCGTAGCTCCGCACCGGATCTTATACTCTACTGCGTACACCCGCACTTTCACTGTGTATCACATTAATAAAACTTTTTCATTTCCAAACTCTGATTCATATATGCTACTTCCACAACTTCTTATGACTAAGTTAATTGATCTTCAATGAGTGCATTAGAACATTATCAACCATATTATCAGTTAACAGATGCAGTAACATAGAATAGATCATCACACATAAGGCACACACATGAACACCATGATATAAGGTGGAAACCCAATGCGGGAGAAAACCACCTGCTGCAAGTCATCTCAATCTTCTTCTTAATAAGAAAATCCTTTTACAATATTTGTACTGGTGCAGTCTTATACCAGTACGGGAGCTACAACCCCCTTTGCTCTTGTACTAGCCGATTCATTTACTAGTACGCAGGCTGCTACCTGCTACAATGCTCCAAAGATTCCCCTTTGCTTTTATACTAGCTTAAGTACTAGTACGTAGGTGCCGGCCTACAATCTTCTCTCCTCCAGGTACCACGTTTCATCAATTTTCATATTGGATACACTGAATCACAACACATAATCTAAAAGGCGACGTTTCATCCAATTTTCATACTGGACCCAATAACCACATTGAAGCTCATAATCAAACAACCTTCCAATCACTAGATCAATACTTATACAATGAGAATCAGATCTAGTCTATCAGATTACATAAAGATGAGTCATTAAGAACCTGATCCATTCATCCATCAATGTATAAACATTTAATCAATCACTGCTGTTATCAGAACTTAGTACCAGAAATCAGACATCACTTCAAAACCCAGAACACAGCAATGATAAACATGGATAGCTAAGTAGATTTTATGAGAAGTATGCAGCTTCACCCATATAACAGCTGCATATAAGTACGCACTGTATCCAACTGCTTCCCTGCGTACGTGCACACTGTGCCTCACAGTCTTCTTGCATACGTGCGCTCTGTGTCCAATGAACTACTTGCGCCCCTCCGCATCTGCAGCGCTTCTGGTCCTGCATATCCGCGCACCTGCAACGCTTCTGTGGCTGCGTATCTCCGCACTTTTCTTTCACTGGACCTGTGTACCTCTGGGTATAGATAATTTCAGAACTTCAAGAATAACCCAGACTGTCAGATCTACATATCTGAACATGCGCCGAGGAGATATCAACCCGTTAGTAGATCCGACTTGTAGTTCTCATGTTTCTCCTTGATTTAGATCTAGCTATCTCTCATAACCCATCAATAGAATTTCAAATCTAGCTTCTTAAGATGTTCAACCCCAAAAGCATACACAAGCCAAATGATCTCCTTTGCTTTATATAGGCAAGCTCTTCCTCAAATCAAGGATCATGGGGCTCAATAATAATAATAGAATAAAACAATACCACGGGCCAAAACCATGATAACACAATCCCGTCGGCTAAATACCAAGGGTTAAACATAAGGAACACCACGTGTGCGTGCTTTACTGCCTTGAAGTGTGTGCACTGGGGGTACGCACCTCATGAATGGGTAACCTGCGGGTATGTACGCACTTTATATAAGACATGCCTGCGTGTACGCACCTTTTGTACGGTGTGCCTGCGACTTCTTATTTTCTTCAATATTTGAGAGCTATCATCAATCTCTGCTTTGGTCTGTTTTGTACCGTGATCATCACCTGAATGGTTTGCCATCAGGACAACACTTAGCATTAAGCCAACATCTCCCCTTTGGACTTGATGGCAAAGCTGCTAAGACTTGCCATTTGGATTCCTTTGAGCTGTCCCGCATCTATGTAAGTCACAATCTGATATTCTTCTGTAGATTCATCTGAATGTATATAAGCGAGATGATCTTCTATGAGAGGGTTGCCATCAAGTACAACACATGCATCATAATGCCAACAACTGTTAGAAATCGAGAACCATTTGGATACCAGAACTTTAAATCTACCTCCTCTTGTTTATACAAGTACAGTAACATGGTCTTAACCATGGGGCCTAAATGGATAGGATGTCGGTATAGGACCCCAATTATATGGTATCCTCCAGAGAAGTATCTTTGTGACTACACCTTGAAGGATCAAGACGTTACCCAGGCTTTTGTTATACTAAAGAAGAAAAATGGCTTCAGAAATTATAAGGAGGAGGTATATCTTGCCTATTCCCTAACTCAGTTACACATCAACTATTTACTTGCATGAGGACATGCAACAAGGTAAGTTGGGGAGTATGTTGGGTCAAGAAAAATGTATGTTTTCTCTTCATAAACAGCTTTATTCAGCATTTATCACCATATGATTATCTTTGTTTATGGATCAAAGTAAAGGAAATAACAGCTAAAGTTCAGTAAAAGCACTTGGTAACAAATTAGATAAATCTAGCATGAGAAACTAATTTTTTTCTATCTTTATATGCAAAAGATGTGGATTGAACAATAGTTGTTCAGTCGATAGAGCAGCATCGGGTTGTAAAAGGAAAAAGACAACGTCTGAGGCAAGCAAGGCAGAGAGAGACCAGGTAGGTTGATTCTATTTCATGACAAGATCAAATTATGTATAGTGAAATCCTCAGGATTCCCTGATCCTGAGGAATCGATTTTATCTATTTATTTTCTAAATGTAATATATAAGGTCAAAAGGTAAAACTGCATAGAGTTCAGAATTTCATAACTTGTAATTATTCTTTTGAGACATATAATATTGTTACCCCAGTAATGTTGTAACCATGTTGCTTATTTTAATGAAGAAAGACTGTGTTTGATCCATACCTATATTATGAGTATCTCCTAGCAGAGACTTCTAGTGACTCTAGGCCCAATCAAGAGAAGTTCTACTGCTTTCATGTGTTATAATATTTTCTATTTAGTCGTTACTAATTGTTAATGTTAAGTTAATATCGTTTTGCTTATTTGTGAATATTGATGATTCCGATTCATATTGTTGTTCATTTAGATTTAGACTTAGCTGTGTGATATATCTGAATAACGCTCTGATTGGATTGGTTATAGTAGTAGATCATAGATCTTAGAGATAGCATTAATCAATTTCCATAATTTTCTTATATAAATCATTTGCTATTTAGATATCATTTATCATTATATGCTCGCTTGCTGTTCAATTATCAATGTCCTTCAATTGAGATTTTTTGTTCAATTAGGATCTGTCGTTCAATTAGGATTTGTTGTTCAATTTGGATTTGCTATAGATTACCATTGTTATTTAGTCGTTATAGTTCTCTTTCTTGATTAAGTGAGTTAGTCTTAATTCTATTTGAAGATTGTTGAGTGTGGTACTTTGCACTTACATTCAGATTCATTTGATTTCGGAATAAGTTAAATAGAGTTGCAGAGTGTGTTAAGAGTTCTTTGAAGAGTTATTTCCTTCATAGTTATTTCTTTCAGAATTGTTTGGAGTGAGTTGAAGAAATAGTTATTAGTGATTGCAACGATTTATCATTAGATAACCTTTGAATTCACTGCACATATAGTGTTGATGCTCTTGAGATAAAAAGACTTACCTTGGGTTGACAATTAATGTAGGAATTAAGATTGATTGTAAAAATACATCTTAGTGCACCAACACGGATACTTCACTTGCAGTCGTTCTCACGCAAAAGGGTGATCAAGATAACAAGAAACCTATAGCATTCATGAGTACTGGCTTACAAGGACCTAAATTAAAATATCATGTCATCAGTATACAAGCTTACACAATGTATAATGCCGTGAAACACTTCAGGCCATATCTTCTAAAAAACCATGTTAGTATCTTTGTGCCTCACCCAACAATTAGATCGGTCTTTGTTCCATAAGAGATGGGTGAAAGAAGAAAAAATTAGATGACAAGCCTACAAGAGTGCGATCTTGAGTTCAAGCCAGTTCACACGATAAAAGGACATGATCTATGCCAAATAGAAGCAAAAGTGGTCAATACACCAAAAGATTACTCTTCTGGATGGGAACAGGAAATTGAAATGTATTACATCGAAGAAGCTACCCCCACTGTCACACCCACCTCTTGGTATGCAAATGCGTGACAGTATCTTAAACATGGTACCTTGCCCTAACACTTATCAATGAGAAAAAAGAGGGATATTCTACTTAAAGCTCTATCATATCAGTTCGTACATGGAGTGTTTTTTAGGAAGCACCACAATGGGGTCCTATCGAGATGCTTGGAAGCATCTGATTCAGAAAGGATATTACATGAGCTTCACAATGAACCAGTTGGTGGACATTACACGAACGACATTACCACACACAAATTTATGCAAGATGATTACTATTGGCCCACACTTTACAAGGATTCTCACGCTTATGCCTGCAAGTGTCTAGTTTGTCAGAAATGTGTTGGTTGTGATAGAAAGTCAGTTGCCCCATTGTAGTGTATTATTGTAGAAGGACCTTTCCAACAATGGGGATTGGACGTCATCAGTGAAATCTTTCAACACTCATCGAAGCAACTTCGTTATATTCTCATTGCTACAAACTACTTTACATGGTGGAAAGAAGCAATTCCTCTCAAACAAGTGAATGATCAAGAAGTCATCAATTTCCTTAGACTAAATATCATTACCAAGTTCAGTTTTCCTACATCACTTGTTTTCAATAATAAAACTTATCTCTAATTGTTTAAACTTTATGATTTTGCATTATAAAATGGCATTGCATTGAAACATTCATCTATGTATTATCCATAAGGTAATCGTCTTGTTGAGTTAACTAATAAAATTATGATTTGTATTATCAAGAAAATTATTTACTCTGAACAAAGGAACTAACATAATACTTTGATGAACACTCTATGGGTTGATTTTTTACACCTAAACCCTCTTTGAAAGCTTCCCCTTACTTTCTAGTATATGGGAAAGATGTTATCCTACCTCCGAACATATACCTACCACCCATTCAACCTTCTCAAGAGTCTTGGGGAAAATCATCTTATGGTTTAGAGTAGGATAGACACTCTTTTGAAGTTACAGGAAGAAAGGAGGAAAGAAAAAGAAAAAAATTTCATTCATCAAAGTCATATCAAGCAATGGTTCGATAAGAAGTTTGTGGGGAGTAAGGAGTTTAGTGTGGGTGACTTAGTATTGGAGTGTGATAAATCCCATGAAGAGAAATGGAAATACACTAAATTCCAGTCCATGTGGATCAAACCATTTGTTGTTCATGAAAAGCTTGGCCACCACACTTATCATCTCCAATTTTTGGATGGGAAGATGGACTCTCTTCTTATCAATGGCCAAGCGTTAAAACAATATTTCCAATAACAGTCTAGGGTTGTGCCCTATGCTATGTACATATTTCTTCATATTTGTTTATTTTCTTGTCATGTCCAGTATTTTATGTTTCCTTTTCGTTTTTGTGAATAAACCTTGTGTGGAATTGTTTCGTTTGGTTCCAATGCATGTCGAAAAATGAAAAAGGGGCCTTGTGACACTACAACATTTGGCTAACCTTTAGTCCTTCTTCTTCGTCTTCGTCCATAAATTTTGGTCGATGATGTTTCGATGGAAAATATGATTATTGCATAAGGAGATCTTTTTGTAGAACCATGATACCCGTATCTATTCTAGGAACCTCATTCCTATGCTCGGTTCTATGTGATCCAGTGTTTTTGCATGCTGATCCAATTTAGTAGAGAAGGACAAGGGGAAAATCTATAATGAACATGCTAATATATATATATATATATATATATATATCCTTCTCTAAAGGAACGACCTCTTATGCTCTCAATAAGTTGGGATCCCTCTTCCATCCCTATAAAATAATAAGTGTCGAAACATAGTCCTATAAATAAATAAAATAAAGGGTAAACGAAGAGAAAGGCTTCCTGTGCAGAGAGGTGAAGCAATAAACTTCATCACGGTATTGTTCAAGCTCACTAGAAGTGAAGCAATGCTTATGTTCTTATAGTGTCTCCATCGGGGTATTGTCCAGGCCTGCTGGTAGTGGAGGGACACCAAAGATGAAAACTAAAACTCTGAATATCTTAATTTTGCAAATATATTACCATTTTCCTGAATCAAAACAATTGTGATATAGTTAACTTTGTGAATGTATTTTAACTAAGAAAGGAATAGAGGGGACTATATCTATAACCGGGTCAAATGGGAAATCTAGGATAATCCATACAATGAATCAATAATTCTTAAAAACTAGACCCTGCACAAAAGGTTAGACCAAGGCAAAGATGTTGGAGTTATACCAATGTGTCACCAAGTGTTGTCACTGCTACAACACCCTAAACAATTTTGGCCTACATTCAAATTCCAGAGCCTTCTTTGACCTTACAAGTTTTCGTCTCTAGTAGTAAGATCCATCCCATGTATATTCTCTAAGTTTTCTAGTCCCTTAGTGAAGAAAACTCAAGTGTCATATTTTGGCATGGAAAGCATCACACATTGAAAAAGCAGAGTTATGGTTCATTTCAAGGGGAAACTTTGGTGTCGATGGGTCCTATTTATCATATAGACATATATTAGACCCATTCCCAAAGTTTCATGCATTGTTGCACAAGTGTCATCATTGTCGTCACAAAGTGTACCTTAAGCGTCGCACTTGGAGGAGTCTGTTGTTTTGTTGTTGCATTAAGGGGACCATGTTGTTTCTAAGTGTTGAGTGTTCAATGTTGTGTTTTTGATTGTTTTGAGTGTGTGATCATGTTCATGTCCAACCTTTGTTTCATATTTGCTTCACTAATCCCACACTTAGCCAAATTTTAGAAGATTTTCTTCCCAGCCGACTTCAGCTCACTCTGCCCTCCCTGAACTGCACATTGCATAGTGGAAAGCCTCAAGCATGCACCCTTGCCTCTTGAAACTACACAATGTGCAGTTTCTACCTCCAAGGATTGTGCATTGTGCAGTCACAGTGCTGAATCCTAGCCTCTTAAGCTCCACAACTCTGTAAGCTTCCATATCAGCCTCCTTTTGCGCATTGCACAATCCCAATCTACAGTCCACCTCGCTCGCTACTTGAGTTGCACAGTTATTCAATCTGATAGCCTCACTCTCTCTTGAATTGTGCATTGTGCAGTGAAAGTGGGCAAGATTTCCTTACTGTGACCCTCAACTGCGTAGTCTTCCTACGTAGGCCTCTAGTATTGTGCATTGCACAGTCACAAGCCTCCATACCTCACTCCTGGCCTTTGGAGCTACACACTATGCAATCCATGACCCTTCCTCCCAATCCAGTACTCGGTTCTAATTCAGTCAGTTATTTTCATGAAGCATGTTTGACTATGATTTTTTTGGGTTGATGTTGCCTTGTCATGAGTGATTTCCAGTTGCAGGTACTACATCTTCACATGATAGGATGATGTTCGAGGAGAAGGAGAAGAAGACTATACTAGAGGACACTTATGAAGCTACAAAGACATGTTGATTGTTTTACAAGAAGATCAAGGTACACTAGATTGTGACAAAAGTTGAAGATCAAGATCATAGGGAAGACTCCCTATCTTCAAACCTTTATGGAGGATGAAGAAAAGTGTGTACCATATATCAAGAAGACACAAAGGTAACAACAAAAAGATTGGATTAGAATTCCCACCACATCATCAAGTCCATGTGATCAATGTCATGTCATGTCTTATCAAGGTGTCATATGAGCCATCATTTACCACATCATCTATGGATGTGATCATATCATTTTCAATAATATGAGAAATGTAATGTAAAGTGGAAGTCCAAGAGTCACCTATAGAATGTGAAAAGTCATGTAGAAGTCAAAGAGTCTTATGGAAATTCGAAAAGTTAGATGGAAGCTCAAGAGTCATGAGGGGAGTCCAAGAGTCACAAGAGAGGTGGAGAGTCACCTCATTTGTTATATATACACTCTCATAGCTCAAGCAAAGGACTCTCCACCTTGACTTCTCCTACTAGGCATTAGAGAGGAAGATAGTTCATTTGGAAAGAAAGTGGTAGATGTAACACTCCATTATTGGTGCTAACGATGTTCATTGTATCAATGTATCTTGGAACTTTAGCTTAATACTTGAATCTCATTGAGTTGACATACTTTCATGTGTATATCATAAATTTTGTAAGACTACTCTTTGAATGTTTGCAGTGTAACTTGTAATTTTGGACTAAATAAATTGAACTATTTTGGTGGATTTGGTGCTTATCTTATTGAATGCATGTCGTGTGTGCTTTAATAATCATTACTTCTATGTGAACTATTTTTCTAGTTGTTTATATATATATATATATGCTCATGTGTCCTTATTTGTTAGGTCCCTATACTACTAGTGTAACCCTTTATTATTATTAGTGAAACCCCCTTATTGTATTATTGTGCCCATGTAATCCCCATGTTATTATCGTGCCCCATAGAAGCCCACTATTTTTATTGTTGTGCCCCTACAATATTATTGTTATATAGGCTATGGTTCTATTAAGACCCCTTAGACTCCTATATATAGAAAGGAGGTCTTGTCATTTGTATCATCGAATAATTGTTCATTAGTGTAATTTAAAGGAGGTTTCCCCCTCGAAGAGGTTTATTTTGAAGTCGTTGATCTATTTTTTCTTCTATTTTGAGAGCTGGTTGCATAACATTTGGTATCAGAGCTATGGATTCTAGGGTTTCGTTGCTTCAAACAGATCATCGAATTTTTGCTATAACGTTTTTTCTACAAAGTTTCAAAAGTTGAAAATAAAACCAATTTGAGCAGAAATCTTTATGAACCTCAAGTCCAAATTTCAAATCTTGTCTCACTATATTTTCGGAGATAACATCAAAGGAGGTTAGGGTTTTTGCAGGCTCCCGAATTATATCTCAAACAAGTAACCTAGGGAAAAGCATCATAACTTTTCCTTTGAGCATCAAATTGAAATTTAGTAAAATGTTATAGAAAGAGGATGGACTGTAGTTTTATGTGTATCATTTCCAGGTCCGAATGTCAAAACAATCACATGTGGCACTTCATACAAGTTCACTCTACTGAAATAGTCTATAATCAAGCCATCTTGAGATATTTGGAATAACTCTTTCTTGGAGAATCCAATCTTAATCAAACTTGTGGTGTTGGAAAGAGGACTCATAGTGATACCACAGGATGAAATTTTAGACCTTGGAGATCCGAAATTACAGAGATACAATATATTCAATATCAAGCTCCTACAAAGCGAAAAAAATTTATGTAGTCTTTTTAAAATTTTGCGTATGTTTGGTTTTGTTAAATTTTGGTATGTTCTATGCTAGAGCAATTTATTTAATTTATTTTCCATATTAGCAATCACATCAGCATAAAGTAAACTGTAGATAGAACATAAATATAAATCATAGAAGACAAGCCAAGTCAAGAGGACACAAGATGTGGTGCAAATCAGGGACAAACCCCACAATGTGTGGGGAATTCCTTGATCAATTCTTCTTTTATTTTCTTCAAAGTTCAGCAAAGAAGGAGAGTGAGAGAGATAGTACATTTACAACAGAAGTCAACTCTTTGACTTATCTAGCTCTAGCATTAGATCATATCATATAACGATGAGATCAATTGAAGACATTTTTCTTCAACTGATTCTCAAGACGATTCCTTCACCTATCATCACACTATATCTAGTCCTCTAGTTGCACCACTGCATACTACACCATGTTGTAATAATCACGATCAAGATCATGCAGTGCTGCACCCAAATATCATTGAGTTGTTCTCAACATCATGGATCTGCACCCATCTGATGTGTACTCAATGACTGTTATGCTGCTTCCATATTGCTATCCCAAATCAACAAGTATGCTGAGAATGACAAATCTAGTCTTCTCATTGTGATATACTACTATGTCGAGTTAGTACAGTTGAAGGGTTTCATAGATCTTCTTTGCCACAAGAATACGTTATCCTTGATCCCATTCATGGAGATGAATACCACCAAGGAGGATTGTTTTCATCACCAAAGCTTTGGGTAGTCCAAGGCATTATTGTCTGAGACAAGGATATCATTTTTGAGACCAAAGAGATTTATGCATCCTCATAGAAAGATTGTCTTGATTCATCTATCTGAGATAGATATGAAATGCCTAGATCACATACATCTATTTTATGCTTTCTTCATACAGGAATACCACTGAGATAGCTACAGGAATACCACCTGGATCTTCATCAATGCCAATATAACCAGACAGTGAGGAGGCCAAAACTTCTGTGTATAACTGTCTTTATGATCTGCGTATAAGAGTCTTGACTGTGGCTATATGACAACGAATTCATCATGGATACCATCTATTTCTCCATCGTGGCTGCCATCTATGCTTGCAGCTGGATTATGTATGATCTGCGACTATATACCCGAAATTTCAGAGAGGAAGAATGTGAAGTTCTTCTGCGTTAACAGGTCTTCATTAACTGAGTTAACAGGTCTCCATTACAGCGTATAGGGTTTCATGAACAGGGTATCATGCTTCCTTAACAACGTATGAACTGCGTGTATGAGCTGCGTATAGTTACCATGATTGCGTAGTTACCATATATATAACTGCAGGTTGCATACATGACAGTGTTCCAAACTGCGGGTTCATATGACCAGTGTGTATAGATATATAACATTGGACAGCGTTGATATGCATCATATGAAACAACGTGTATCTAACATTGGACAATGTTGATATACATCATATGAAACAACGTGTATATATTTAACTTTGGACAACGTGATATGTGAGATAGCATGTAAATGTATAAACTGTGTGTTAATTATTCCCAGCATATAAATGTCTTGACAGCGCATAGGGTCCAGCTTACAAGATTTCTGTTTGCATCCCCATAAGCCTGTGGCTTACTGCGGCTAGGGCTCCATGAACAATGTTACCATGAACAACATATAAGAGAGTTTCCATGAGTAGCATAATAGTCCTCTTCTTAGCAATGAGTTAGAGCATCATTTGACTGTGTATATATGTCTTCATGACTGCGTTGAAGGAGTCTCCTTGTCCCTGTGTTAGACCAGCATACGTTAGCTAGGGCATCATCAAACAAGGATAGCGTATTCTTTTTGTGACTCTCCTTCTCCAAAAACCCAAGACGTGGAGGTAAGATCACATCAAGAATGTGTGTTGAAATGACTTCAAGTACTCTATATTTATACTAAAACATATATGATGAATAGCCATGACGTTTGGGCTTCCTGAGCCTACGTAAGAGTTCGTCGGCTAGATAATAAAACCATAATCTAAATAAATTCATATCTCCATAAATACATATCGGAATCGGATGATCTTTGGATCAATCCTACCCCTCTCGATGAGAGGGATCCAATGCAAATATCAGTTACCATAAATAAGCTGACCCACATGGAGTTTTTCCCTATTTGCCAATTTAACAGGTTTGAAAAATTAGTTTGAAGTAATTCAAAAGGAATAGTGAAACATAATTATCATTAATTGATGCCCCGAAGAAATAAAACGGAAACACCTAGTAAGAACCCTGAAAGTTCTACCATGACTCATGAAGAAGGGGAAGAATTGCAACACGATATATCAAAATTACGAGACCAAGTGCAACAAATTTCACTCTCACAAAAAGTAAGAGAAACTAAGATTGATGGTTTAAAGAAAGGCGTGGAAGCTAAGATTGATCGTATGGAATCTTAGATGGATGTTTTAGATGTAAACATTGAAGATTTCAAGAAATACATGAAAGTTTTGAAAGGAGGTTTGGCAAAGTTGCTTCAAGAAATGTTTCATAATGGCGAAAAGGTAGTAGAGGAAACTCGTGATGAGAACAAAAGAAACTTTAATCATGATTCCATAGAATCTAGTGTTGGATTGAAGACCCACCATGTTCTAAAGATAGATATGAGGAAGTTTGATGGCAAGGATCCTGTAACATGGATACTATAGATAGAGCAATATTTCGATCTCCATAATGTGCAAAACACACAAAAGGTACGCATTCCAACTTTATATTTAGAACCCAATCAGTTTGTATGGTATCGATGGTTTTGCTCTCGTAAAAAAATTGTCACTTGGTCAATTTTTATGGAGGAAATGATAGCACATTATGAGTATACAAAAAGCAACACCTTCTTTAGGCAATTGATAATTCTCAAACCAAAGGGTTTAATGGTGGAGCACATTAAGGAATTCCAAAAATTGAATATAAGGGTAAAATATATTCCAGAGGAGCATAGAATTGATGTGTTCATAGGGAATTTAAAGGATAACATCCAACATGAGGTTCGCCTTTGGGAACCTGATTCATTGGAGAAGGCATTTAGGTTGGAAAGGAAAATTGAAAGCAACATTATGGCAACAAGGAAGACGACAACTCACAACTATAAAGATGGAAGTTTTGCTTCCCCCAACCTTCCACAACTTACAAGGTTGACACAACAATGATTGAAAGAAAAAGAGAAAAAGGGCTTTGTTACAATTGTGATAGCAAATACACTAAAGGTCGTAAGTGTGCTGAGAAGAAATTATTTTACATTGATTGTGAAGAGGAGGAAGAAAAGGAAAAATAAACATCAAAAGAAGAGGATATACACTAGGAACCAACCCTAGAGAAAGAATAAATGAATCCGACCATATCTTATGATGCATTGGCAGGAACTACCACTCCTCAAACTCTCAAGAGAAGGAATTGAATTGCTTCCTATATACAACACTAGAGTGTCAAGTGATGGTTGCAAGTGGAGGAACCATAAATTTCTCTAGAAAGTGCCATAATATCAAGTTATCCATGGGAGAATATGTAATGAATAGTTCAATGATTTCCATTCCAATGGGTGGTGTTGATGTTGTACTAGGAGTCTAATGGCTACAATCTTTGGGTACGATAACTTTTAATTTTCAAGAAATTTTCATGAAATTTTATTGGGAAGGAAAGGAAGTTGAATTAAGAGATATTGCAAGAAAATTGGGAAAGATAATCAGCTCTAACAACATGACAAAGAAAGAGCAATGAGGCATAATTGCACAATTATGTTCACTAGAGGTTCCCACATCGAAATCATCTATTTCTCTAGATCTCCAAAAAAAAAATGGACAATCATTCCAAGGTATTTGAGACTCCCAAAGGCCTCCCACCTATTTGTGATCACGATCATGCTATTCATTTGATTCCAAGAAGTGTTCCCCCAAACATCAGGCCTTACAAATATCCATATGCCCAAAAGAGTGAAATTGAACGTATGGTTGCAAATGCTAGAGGTTGGTATAATTCAACCTAGTCAAATTTATCTATTTGCTCTAGTGGTATTGGTACACAAGAAGGATGGATCATGGTGCTTGTGTTTGGATTATAGGGAGCTCAACATGCTTACTATTAAAGATAAATTTCTCATTCCTATCATTGATGAATAATTGGATGAAATACATGGAGTAATTTTCTTCACCAAGTTGGATCTTCGTTCATGATATCATCAAATCAGAATGAAGTCACTGAAGACATTCCAAAAAAACATTTAGAACTCATGAGGGTCATTATGAATTTTTGTCATGCCTTTTGGCCTTACCAATGCACCATCTACATTTCAAGGTTTGATGAATTCCATTTTCAAACCCTTCCTTAGAAAATTTCTGTTAGTATTTTTTGATGATATACTAATCCACAACCAGGCTTGGAAGGATCATGTTCAACATGTTGACAGGGTGCTCAAACTATTAGAGGAGAAACAATTATATGCAAAAAGCTCCAAATGTTTCTTTGGAGTACAAGAGTTGGAATATTTTGGTCATATTGTATCTCATGAAGGTGTTAAGGTAGACCCTAGCAAAATTAAATCCATTAAGGAATGGAAAAATCCCGCATTCATAAAGCATCTACAAGGATTTCTCGGGTTGACAAGGTATTATCACAAGTTTGTTAAGAATTATGGGAGAATAGCAACACCTCTAACAACATTACTAAAAATGCATTTTCTTGGACTCCAGAAGCAATGAAGGCCTTTGAATGTCTTAAAGAGGCAATATCTGCAAGGATTTCTCGGGTTGACAAGGTATTATCGCAAGTTTGTTAAGAATTATGGGAGAATAGCAACACCTCTAACAACATTACTAAAAATGCATTTTCTTGGACTCCAGAAGCAATGAAGGCCTTTGAATTTCTTAAAGAGGCAATGTGCCAAGCAACGATCTCAGCTATGCCAGACTTCACAAAAACTTTTATTATGGAATGTGATGCCTCAGGAAATGGAATTGGTGTTGTTTTAATGCAAGAAAAAATACCCATTGTTTTTTAAAGTCGTCTAATCAAAGGAAAGTATTTACAGAAAGCTATTTATGAGAAGGAAATGTTGGAAATACTACATGCACTTAAGAAATGATGACCTTACCTAATGGGAAGAAACTCCAAGGTAAAAAAGGATCATGATAGTCTTAAATACTTTTTAGAACAAAGATTACCTTCAGAAGAACAACAAAATTGGGTCACAAAGATGTTGGGTTATGACTTTGAAATCATCTACAAAAAGGGAAAGTAAAATGTTGTTATAGATGCACTCTCAAGAAAGGATGAGGATGTGGAAACATTATTTTGTGCCATTTCTATTATCCAACCAAATTGGATAAATGAAGCAATGGATGAATGACGAAGAAGTGTGGGCACTAATTCAAAATTTTCAGCAAGATCCCAGTACATCTGATACATTTAATTGGAAAAATGATTCATTATGGTACAAAGATATCATATACCTTTGTAAGAATTATCAACTCAAACAAAAGTTTCTTCTCGAATTGCACACCTCTCCCTTAGGAGGGCACTCTGGATTTTTAAAAACTTACCACATGGTTAAGAAAAAAAAAATTGGGATGGCCTTAAATATGATATTCAGAAGTTTGTGGCAGAATGTTGGGTTTGCCAACAAAATGAAGTTGAGATAATTAAGACCCCAGGTTTGTTACAACCTTTATCCATTCCAAGTCAACGTTAGGAGGAGGTTTCAATGGATTTTATCACAGGTTTACCCAAGTCCGAAGAAAAGAGTTTCATCATGGTGGTAGTTGATAGACTTACCAAGTATGCACACTTTTGTGCATTATCTCATCCATTTAAAGCCAGTACAGTTGCTACTGCATTTATGGAAATAATTCAAAAGCTACATGGAAACCCAAAGATTATTGTAAGTGATAGAGATCCCATTTTCACTAGACTTTTTTGTACAAAATTATTTTCTTGTCTAGGTACTCAGTTAACTCATAGCTCATCTTATCACCCTTAATGTAATGGGAAAATTGAGATAGTGAAAAAAAAAATTGGAAGGATATCTTCGTTGCTTTGTTTCTAACAAACATACACAATGGGTTAAGTGGTTGCCTCTGGCTGAATGGTGGTATAACACTTGCTTCCATACTACAGCAAAAATGACCCCATTTATGGCACTTCATGGATATCATCCATCGTCCATCACATCATATTTAACAGAAAATTTTAAGGTTCAAACAGTGGAAGATCACATCGAGCATCAACAACAAGTTCTCAAACTCTTAAAGGATAACCTCACTTTGGCACTCAATAGAATGAAACAATAGGCAGATCAACATCGTAGCGAAAGAAGTTTTGATGTAGATGACTAGGTATTTCTACGACTACAGCCATACAAACAAATGCCCCTCAAGTAAGCTAAGAAGGATAATAAATTATCACCAAAGTATTATGGTCCATATAAGGTATTACAAAAGATTGGTACTATGGCATACAAATTGGAGCTTCCTACATCTTCCCGAGTGCACCCAGTTTTCCGTGTTTCATGCTTAAAGAAGGTTATAGGTGAGAAGATCTCGGTTCAAACAATATTTCCAGAACTTGACAAGGAAGGAAAAATCATTTTGGAACCTGAAGTAGTCACAGAAACAAGAAATTGACATTTCATAGTATCTCATCAAGTGGAAGAACTTACCCGCTGAAGATTCCACATAGGAGGATGAGAATTTTATATAGAAGCATCCAAAACTACTCAAGCGGTAAGGACAACACTTTTTGAAGGAGAGGGCATGTTCGGTCCCTATACTACTAGTGTAACCCCTCCTTATTATTAGTGCAACCCCCTTATTGTATTATTGTGCCCATATAGTCCCCATGTTGTTATTATTGTGCCCCATAGAAGCCCACAATTGTTATTATTGTACCCCGACAATATTATTGTTATGTAGGTTGTGATTGTATTGGGACCCCTTAAATTTCTATATATAGAAAGGAGGTCTTTTTATTTGTTTCATCGAAGAATTGTTCATTTGTGTAATGTAAAGGAGGTTTCCTCCTCAAAGAGGCTTATGTTGAAGTCGTTGATCTATCTTTTCTTCTATTTTGTGAGTTGGTTGCATAACATTATTAGATTAGTACTATTACTATTTTATTAAAGGCTCACTTTCGTCTCCCTTTGATGAAATGACCTTGATACATTCTAAAATTGAACATTTCAGAAGGCATACTCACTTGTTCATTCAAAAGTACATGTACATTACTCTCTTTTGTTAACCATTGTAACCAAGGAAAATCTCTAATAATAATGGCAATCGGGCCTTATTTCCATAAGGGCTCCTACACCAAACAGTGTGCAGTCTAATTGCGACTTCACATCAGGGAGACCCCCTTGCATGTTGGTGGGTTCCAGCGCTATCAACATGATGCCATTTTTTGGTCATTTATAGACACTAAATATGAACAAGTTTGTGGAATTCAAAGTACACATACAACAACCCAAGTCGTAGGAGTGTTCATGAAGGAAATTCATGGAATTCATGGTTTTCCTAAAGTAATAGTATGTTACAAAGATCCAAAATTCACATGAAATTTTTGGAAAGAATTATGGAAGATAAGTGGAACAAAACTACCTACGAGTTCAACATATCATCCACAAATAGATGTTCAAACAAAAATAGTCAAGAAGTGTTTAGAGAGTTATCTATGTTTTTATTCTTTAATAAGATATCTCAATGGATAAAGTGGCATCCTCTGGTAGAATGGTGGTATAATAATACCTATCACACATCTAAGAAAATATCCCCATATGAGACCCTTTATGGATATCTAGCTTCTAGTATGTCATATGTTTTGCAAGATAAGTCCAAAGTAAAGACAATAAAGTCACACATGGAGGAGACTAAAGAAACTTTGACAATTCTTAAGAAAAACCTTAAAATGACAAAACAAGATGAAGTAATAAGTTGATCAACATAAGAGTGAAGACAACTTGAGAGTCATTGAGTATTTTTTAGACTACAAAAGCTTGTAAGGAATCTACACTCAAGTAAAAGAAGAATCATAAATTATCTCCAAAATTTTATGGACACTACAAGATAGTTCAACGGATTTGATAGGTGGCATATGAGTTAGATTTTCCTTCTACTCGCATTCATAAGATTTTTCATGTATCTTGCTTACAAAATTTTCTGGGACAAATTATGCCAGTGTAAATAAAACTTCCAAAATTAGATGAAGGGGTGTTAATTCTTGAACAAAAAAAGTTGTAGAGCATTGTTCTCTATCTCTTTGGAAAAAATCATTGTGGAGTACCTTATCAAGTGAAAGAATATGCCTCTAGAAGAATTTAAATGTGAAAATAAGCAATTCATAAAGAAACACTTTCAATTACAAGCTTTGTTACAAGCAAATCCTTTTTAAAAGAGGAGGGCAATGTTAAGGCCCTTATACACATTCATTATTAGTTTATTTTTATATTAGTAAGTAGGATAAAAACCTTCATTTCACATGTCATTATAATTGTACCCTATGTCCTATATATACACCAAGAAGAGCTAGTATTAGGATCATCATATTTTTTCTTTGTGTCAGATTCATTGTGAAAGGATTATTCATTGATTTTTTTATCTATTTTAAAGAACTCAGCTCATAACTTATGAGTGTTGAAATTCCGATGTTCTATGTTGTAACAATCACTTATTACAAAACTACTTTATGTTGCAATATATTTAAGTAATTGTAGATAGAACATAAACCATATAAAGCATATGCGCAATAGAAGATAGCCAAGAACACAATGAGACACAAAGAATTTAGGTCTAATGACCAGGGAAAAACCCACAAGGGGGAAACCCAACCAGATCCTTCTTCTATTTGATATCAATAGTTCAACATTATATACAAAGTACAATGAGAGTTCAAGAGAATGAGAAAGTTCACCCAAATATGAACAAGTTGTAGCATGAAGTAACAACAATTGAAGCAAACATATAATCAACCGTGGCTCACCAAGTTCTGCTCTTACTCTCCAAGTCTCTCTCTCTCTTACAATCTCCTTCAAGTGTCTCCAACTCTCTCTCAAGTTTGAATTCATAATGCATAATAAAGTGAGGTGAGATGATATGAGACACATATATATAGGAGGATCAATGAATTATTGACATAAAGGAGGAGAAATATGCATGCCTTGAGGAGATACATTTTCCATTTAGGGAAAAGTAACTCATCCCATTAGGGAGAGACAATTTGAAGTCCATTATGGAGAGACAACACATGCCTTAGATGAGAGGGTGAGAGGAATATTTTATGACAATCCTTTAATGAGTGTTTAAGAGAAATCTGGCATGCCATTCCTTGTAAGAGGAATCTTTTATGACATGCGTAAGAAGAATATTTTATGACATGCGTAAGAGTAATATTTTATGACGAGTATTTTAATGGGAGTAAGAGAGTGTAAGATCATTAATGAGAGTGTAAGAGAACATTATTGAGAGCCATGATTGAGAATCTTGAATTTCTTTTTAATAATAATATAATAGTATCGTAATAATAATAGTAATAATATTAATATTAATATTGATTATTAAGTCGAAATTGAAATATTAGGATTGATTGATGATCAAAGGAGATTTTCCATCAACAATACTTGATTACTAATTAATGCAAGGTGATTTACTATTTTTGGAAAGTCATACTTGAGACTTTCTATTTTTAGAAATTCATCCTTGAGTTGCCAATTTTTCAATAATGAGGTCCACCTAAATCTCTTTTATTGGTCCACCTTTTAAGCAAATAGTGTGAATAGGCATTCCACTGGTCATCAACAAGAACACATTCAACATACTATGTTTCTTAGCAACAATATTGCCAACCAAAATTAGTGCCAAAAAATGAATACCCTTGTTTCTAATTTTTCATGTAAATGTATTGTTATTTTCAATTTCTAATACAAATGTATTTGAGTCTTAATAATCAATGACTTCATTTTAAAAAAATTAATTATAAAAACTACAATTTCAAATAATATAATTATGTAATTTAATGCATTTATTTATTACAAAGTAATTGATCTAAATATCTAAATTCTTGAATTATACTATTGATACACCCTCATTATTATCTGCCAAGTTGTCACTACTGTGATGATCATGTCGTCATTCTTCTTGTTTGTGGGAAATTGGCTAGAAGAATCCTTGTGCATGAGGCTCATCCTAGACATTAATCTAACATAAACGTTTAGAATGGACACTAACAAACATATTTGTATCCTCTTAGACACAAGGAAAGATAACCCTTGCCATTGACATATAATTAATACACTTTGAGGCTAAAAAGTGCAATATCTCATTGAAAGGCCTTTTTGTTGGTCATTTATCCGGTTGCCAAAAGAAGTTAATTGCAAATCATCAAATGATATGAATCATCAAGGGCTTCATTGTGCTTATTATGATCATGACATGCTAGTGAAACACATTCTAGACTATATAATCCTACTTAGTTATTTGGATGAATCAATGCCTACACTTTGTGATATCAATCTTGATAGTATATCGTTTAAAATTACTTGAAATCATAGTTTTATAAACCACATATCTGTTGTGGCCACAACCAACCCCCCTCCCCCCATAGTTTTTCAATAAAATCATGGGAACCCTTCATTTTTCAACTTTCTTCTTTTTTGACATTTTGTTGGTTGATAACCCTTCTAGTCTTTACTGCTTTCCTTTTGATCTTCCTTCTTATGTTTCGCTATAGCTATTATGATTGACACCTTTATATCGTTAACACCATTTGGCTATCTTTCACATTCATGATGACACCCTCTTCATGGTCGAGAAGATAATGTGACATTTTCAGTTGCCATCGATTATAGTGGCTGTAACACCCTCCAAAATTTTGGCCTACATCCAATTTTGGAGCCTCCTTTGAGAGTTTTACTTGATGACTGCACGCACTTGAGTTCACTCTGTAAACTCATGGGAGCCATCGCACCCACCTTGCTTGATCATTCCACCAACAACTTTTGCATGTTGATGTCAATGTCATGCTTACGACCATGTTTTGGTCATACACAAGGTATTCGCTTCATGTGTACATGTTGTGTTCGCTATGTAAACATCTGCCACACTCACACACGGAGTCATGTACACTGTCGTGCAAGCATCATTGTAGTCATCCAATGATCAATCACAAGTGTCATGCTTGTCGCTCACACCGTTAGTTAGTCATGTTGAGCATATGTGTCTAGATGGTTTGAGTCGTCTCTTCATCAAGTCATGTAAGTGTGTGTCTGCAAGATCACATATGCACCTTTTCACTCATTCACACACTTAGTCATTTCGTTGAAGTTCTGATGACCGGATTCCCCTCTGAAAATCGAATCTTCAGCCCGCCATTGAATCAATCAACTATCACCTAGAATAATGCAGAAGCGCCAAGAAATCTATTTCAAGCTACGCTACTTGCAAGCAGATCAATCAACCTTCCTTTTGGTCAACAGAGAATTTGACCTAACAGTCACCTCAGGACTAATCCCCCTAAAAAATTACGCAGAGGCTACAAACCTTGCCTGCTCCGCTGACTGAGAAAATTGTGTAGACAAGCCGGACAGACACCCAATGCCCGTCCATGTCTCCATTAGAAAATTGAAAAATGTTGTTCCAGCCAACCCTCCAGTCAGTCGATCGGCTGCTCACCCGAAAAACTACGCAGATTTCATGAGCAAGCCCTCTGCTGCCCAGCAGTCTACTCAACTCAAAAACTGCACAAAGGTGATCAGTAGGCTAGCCTCCCAATATCAGTGTAGTTTTTCCCGCCAGCAGCTGACTACCACTTCCCTCTAGAAATTGCGCACTTTTTGTTGCCAATCTCCTGGCAACTGATTGCCAATTCCCTCCAGGAATTGTGTAGTTTTTGTTGCCAAGCTTCTGGCAGTTGACTGCCTGTTCCCTCCAGGAATTCCACAGGTTTTGTTACTAAGGTCCCAGCAACCAGCTACAACATACTGATCAAACAAGAACTATTACCTCAAAACGGGTAATCGAGCCCAAAAAACCCAAAAAAACATGAAAAAACAACCAAAAAATAAAAATTGTTGATTTTTCATCACCATTTTTTCAAAGTAAATTTTCAATATTTTTTAAAATAACAGTAAAAAACAATAAAATCCATTTTGTTTGGTGCAAAAAACACCTTGAAATCAAAAAGAGTTGATGTCGGAATAACGTCTTTCTTTTTAGGGTACATTTTCAACATTTTTTAATAATGACGTTAAAAACAAAATATCGTGACTCTGAAAAACTTTAAATTTTCAATGATTTTCAAGCATGACATTAACGATAAAATATCACGTCTTTGAAAAGCTTTAAAATTCCAACGATTTTTAAGCATGAAATTAAATTTAAAATATCACTTCTTTGAAAAACCTTAAAATTCCAACAATTTTCAAGCATGGTGCTAAGAAAAAATATTTATAATTGTTTTCAACTATAACATTAAAAATAAAATATCACAACTTAGAAAAACATTAAAATCTTTACAATTTTTCAACCATGGAATTAAAACCAAATGTTATGATTACAAAACAATCTTAAATTTTCAAAATATTTCAAGCATGACATTATGGACAAATTTTATGACTAAAAAAGCTTTAAAAATGAACACTTGAATGAAAAAGTTATTATACCATAGGTATTTTTTTTAAATGCTAAATGTATAGCGATTTTGAAATATTAGCCTAAGACAACTATACATTGCAAAAAAAAAAAAAAAAAATCAACTATCAAATTGACACATAGTGTAGATGAGCTCAACCCATTGTAATGAAAACTTAAAGACCAACGATGAAATTAACACATTGTGGAGCATACTCGATTGATTATAACAAAAAAATTAAAATCAACTATCAAAATGCACATAATGGGATCAGGGAGCTAGACAAGCATTGACATGGACTCTAAAAAAAATTAAAAATAATAACAAGTAGTAAAACATAAAAATAAAAAATAAAAACATTACAAAAAAAAAATCAAATATAAAAAATATATAGTAATGACATTAAGAAAAAAACTATAAAATGTAAAAAGAATTAACCATACCATGTAAAAAAAAAAAAAAAAAAAAAAAAAAAAAAAAAAAAAGAACTACAAGAATAAAAGCAACTATTAAAATCTTAATAAAATAAAATATATAAGTTCCCTGGCGGACCGAGGCCCAACGGCCAGGATGGTGGCAAGAGACGATTCCATGACAAAAATAAATTTAAATCATTAAAAATTAAAAATATAATTATATTAAAAAACCATAAAGTAAAAAAAAATAATAACTTATAAATGAAAATTTTAAATAACAAATAAATATTAAACATAATATATATAATAGTAAAAAGAAAGTAAAGGAAAAAAACATTTAAGTTAAAAAAAATAAAATAAATAAAAACATCATTTAAAAAATGATAAATAATTCAAATATAATATATATATATATTTTAGTATTATATATAGTATATAATATAATATTTAAATTTGAAAAAAAAATATAATATGTTTATAAATTAAAATTACTATTTTATTATTATATATTATATTATATTATAGTATATATTCAGGAAAAAAAAAAAAAAAAAAAAACCTGACCATGCACCCGTGCTCCCTCACCCTCCTCTCCCCTCCTCACCCTCCTCTCTCCTCCTTACCCTCGGCACTCCCTCACCTCTCTCCCCTCCCCACCTTCGACCCTGCGCTCCCTCTCCCGACTCATCCCATCCCCTCGCCCTCCCTCACCCTCCTGCTTTCTGCACCCTCGACCCTCCTCTCTCCCCCTCCCTCACCTCGCGCCACCCTCGCTCCCTCACTCTCCTCCCCTTCACACCCTCAACCCTCCCCTCTCCTCTCACCCTCCCTCTCTCGACCCTCACGCACGCCCCTCCCCTCCCCTCCC